>JAYJMH010064869.1:0-34471 GCA_036873815.1 Phacellophora camtschatica | reverse complement strand
GCAGCTACAAGTGCATTAGTGCAGGGGACAGAGTTGCTCTTGAAAGCAGAAAAAGATTCAAAAATCAAAGAAGAGGACATGAAGCCAAAAGCCAAGAAATTGGTAGACTTTTCAGCATTGCTTGCACATGTAAACAGAGAGTTAAGTGAAAGAAGACTCTAATCTAGATCTTAAGCAGGAATACAAAGATCTTTGCTCTGAAGAAACTCAGATAACAAAGCCAATATTTGGAGACGAATTCAATCAGCAAATAGCAGGTTTGAAAAAGTCTAGTAGTATTACTAACAATCGCATGAGAGGCAATGGCAGTAGATATTAATATAGAGGTAGAAACGATGAATACAAACGAAGCTACTCAAATTACAGTAGAATTCATAACAACAACTATCACAACCAAAACCAGCCTTTTTTTCCGAGGCAGGAGCACCAACTTCAGAAAGAAAACACATTACAGAGGCTGCAACAAATGGAGGAAGCAGTAACAATGTTGACTGCTAATCCAAGAAATAAGGTGAGAAACGAATCTCAAATTATTACTGATATAAAATGTTATCTTAAAGATAGAGTTAAACAATTTGAGCCTGGCTGTTTTGATGTATAATATTAGAAATTAGGAAATAATCACCTCAGATCCAGAACTTCTTTCATATGTGTCAGGAGTTTAAATTGATTTTATAGAATTTCCTCATTCAGGCTCAAGCTTCATTGAAGCAATTTTTAATGAAACTCAAAGTAAGCAGATTGATGAACAAATTGAATTAATGCTTGCTAAGGGTATAATAAAAAAATGTACAAAAAGTGAACCAGAATATATTTCTAAAATTTTCACCAGGCCAAAATGGGATGGCTCACTTAGATTGATTCTTAATCTGAAAAATCTAAATCAGTATGTTAGTTACCATCATTTTAAAATGGATACACTAGCTACAGTTATGAACCTCATGGAACCGGACTGTTATATGGCATCTATTGATTTAAAAGATGCATATTACACTGTCAGTGTTGATAAGCAATATAAAATTTTTTGAAATTCAAAAAGAATAACCAATTATATACTTTTTGCGGTGTTCCTAATGGTTTATCAAGTGCGCCCAGAATTTTCACAAAATTATTGAAGCCTCCCTTAGCAGAATTGAGAAAGAGAGGTTTTGTAAACTCTCCATATATTGATGATATATATTTGCAAGGCTCCAATTTTGAGGGATGTTTCCAAAATGTCCTTGAGACAGTGAAGATGATGGACAAATTAGGATTTGTTACACATCCTGATAAGTCACAGTTGCTACCAAAACAAGAAATTGTTTTTCTTGGTTTTCATCTGAACTCAAAAAATATGACAGTTAAACTAACACATGAAAAAGCATTGAAACTTTTACAGGCATGTAGAGATCTATTGACAAGGAAAACCTCAAAGATAAGGGAGGTTGCCAGAGTACTTGGCATGATGGTTTCTAGCTTTCCAGGAATGCGATATGGGCCATTATTATATAGATCTCTAGAATATGATAAGATAATGGCTCTCAAAAATTCCAAAGGAAACTATGAAACTTCTAAAATTTTATCAGACTTAGCCGTTGTTGATATAGAATGGTGGGTGAAAAATGTCACCTCTTCATCTAGTAATATTTCTTGCAATAAGATTGGTGCTACGCTGTATACAGATGCTTCCAAAACAGGTTGGAGAGCTGTGTTAGATGACAGAAAAACCTTTGGAGGTTGGGATGAAATTGAAAAAGAGCAACATATAAACTGGACCTGAAAGCAGCTTATTTTGGATTAAAGGCTCTTTGTGAAAAATGCAAACATAAGCATGTCAGGCTCATGATTGACAACACCACTGCAGTCCATAATATTAACAACATGGGCACCATTAAATCACAGATTTGTAATGATTTAGTGAAAGATATTTGGAGCTGGGCAACAAAAAAAAGGAATTTGGTTATCAGCTGCCCATATACCTGGTAAACAGAATACAGTAGCTGATGCTGAATCTGGAAGGAAGGTTTCATCAGCAGAGTGGATGTTAAATAGGAAAAACTATTTGCAAGTTACAAAACATCTAAAATTTGACCCAAAAATTGATTTATTTGCCTCAAGACTGAAGCCTCAAGTTTGGTACCCAAAATTCAGATCCCTTCTGCTTATGCGACCAGTGATGCTGTATCATTCCAAAGGATCGCTGGAAATGCCAAATGAAGCAACAGAAATCATAATGGAATCTTGGAGGCTAGGTACATTAAAACAATACAATGTTTATATAAAGAAATTTAAAAAATTCTGCAAGAAGCATAGACTTGATTCAAGCAAAGTGTCTTGTTATGATGGTATTGAGTTTCTAACCGATTTATTTAAACAAGGGTTAGGATATAGTGCCATCAATACTGCTAGATCTGCATTATCTGCCGTAGTAGATGTATCAGATAAGCAAACATTTGGCGAAGATTGTTTAGTAAAGCGATTCATGAAGGGGGTTTTTGAGTCCAGACCTTCATTACCAAAATACACTGATGTATGGGATATTTCAAATGTCTTGACATACCTAGATTTCCTAGGTAAAACAACACAACTTAATTTGAAGACACTTACCTTACGACTAGTCATGCTCTTGTGTATTTTGACAGGGCAACGTTGTCTGACAATTCATGCAATTAACTTAGTGGAATATCGTTTGGAGACACATGCAGAATTGTGATACCTTCTTTAATCAAACAGTCTAGACTTGGACACCATTTGAAACCAATGGAATTCAAGCCTGATGGTCATAATTGCAAACTGTGTGTAGTTGAAAATATGAGACAATATATTGAAGTGACTAAGGATATCAAGAAAAAAGAAGAAAAACTATTCATCAGCTATCAAAAACCACACAAAGTTTCAAATTCAACAGTATCAAGATGGTGCAAACAAATCATGTCTGATGCAGGCATTGATGTGAAAAGATTTAAACCTCACAGTGTTAGAGCTGCATCTACATCATCAGCAAGAAACAAGGGTGTGCCATTAGCCGCTATCATGACAGCTGCAGGTTTGAGTAATGCTGGAACATTTAAAACATTATATTCCAAAAACGTTGAAAAGACATTGAAATATTCCGAGATGATGTTAACATAATTTAACATCATGTTATATTTGTGTTTTGGTATACAAACATATTGAATATTGTGTTTTGTCCAACAAAATGTTGTGTTTAGATATGCTTATAAACAATATGGCATGAAAATATGTTATGCAACATGACAGAGTAGCTTTCCTGTCTTTGAAGTCTCATGTAATTACTGGTGACGTAATTGGAGATGACGTAGAATTGGAAAATTAAACGAGCACTTACCGAAGGGAAGTGTGAAGTTTGATTGAAATTCTGCGTCATCTTCAATGGAGGAGCAAGGAATTACATGCCCTCCCATATTATGACCTCACCCAAGCTACTATTTAACTTCATAGTAACTCGCTATTTGGATAATAAATATGCCTTGTTGGATTATCAGAAAAGCTACTCAGCTTTGAAGACTGACCTTGACGCGCATGCACCGCACATCTCATGTAATTCCTTGCTCCTCCATTGAAGATGACGCAGAATTTCAATCAAACTTCACACTTCCGTTCAGTAAGTGCTCGTTTAATTTTCTATTTTTTTTATCTAACCGAAAATCAGGAAGACAACCAATTTCACTATCATCCTTCGTAAAAGACCAGATAAGTCAATGTCACGTATGTGATTGGGAATGTCCCCATTGAAAGGTTCGACTACAGATCACTATTTTGAATATTCAGTTATTCGTTATTTTTTTTAACTTTCTCATCAACAGGAAAACCTCTGACTAGTGACCACCTTCCAATAACGGCCACTGGACCTTGGAGCCAAAAGTGGCCGCTATTAGAGGTTTGAATGTAACTGTATTTGACCAAGAAAGGTCCGTTTTGGTAAAACGGTATCACGTTTCATAGAATGTTCAATCTCAAAATCAACTTTCCTGGATTGTCTGGGTTCACTAGTTAATAATCCTCTCTGTAAATCAATGTTATCCATTAGGATTGCATTCTAGCTGCTTTTCTAGTGGATGGTATGGTCCTTGTATTTGTAATTACCTGGTGTAAACCGCGTCTTAGGTAATGGTAGCTTACCAATCTGGGAGTGAACGCCCAACCCTTGGCCATTCACTTGACCCCAAAATTCAGATACATAAAAGACTTACACAGGGCCTGTTAAATATTTCAATGGCCAAATATTTAATGACATAGCCTTCCCATTTACACAAGACCTGCAAAGTGACTAAAAATGTGTACGCTTAGCTGGCCGAATATTTACACGCCTAGGAAAGCGACATTCTTGTAACGTGGCCGGCATAATTTTTGAACGGCCTCATCACGGCCCCGTATGAACATTTTTAGGCGTTCAAATTTTTAGGCCGTACGAAAATGAGGGAATTTGTTTATGGGAAGAGTTATAGAACAATTAGGTTTATGGTGCCAAATATTTTAAGAATTCTAATGTCCCAGGCTTTATCACAGACACATGTTATACATGAACGAATTAAAAACAAAACAGCGTGCGTTTTGGTTATGCTACTGGGCGCGTTTGCTGCCGTGGCAATATCAAACGGTCTTCTTGCGATTCTCGTGGAAAACGTCCAAAGAATAAGGAGATCAAAGCAACTTTCCAGGATTTGCATACATGAAAAAAGTTTTCGTTACTGTGTTAAAATTTTAAGTTCCAAAAACATGCACGATCAGACGAAAGTGGTCCAGTGGAAACGGAAACATTAACTGTGCAATTTTAACCGGATTTCTTTGCGTGCAAATATTCGGGCGGTCCCGTGCTAACTGAGTCTAAGAGTTAACTTTGATACCACAGCCAGCAAAAAAAATTAGATTAAAATGATGACAACGGTTAACTAAAGTCAAAATACAAAAAATCCGCTGGATAGATCATGTACTAAACGAGCTGAATTATCTTAATGTTTACTTGTAGTTGCTACGAGGACCATATGCACGACTTGTCGGACGAAATGGCAAAAAACTGACATATTTTGGGGGTGGTCCTTCAAATGGAGATGGCTGCTCCTGTGGTAAAACATCTACTTGTTCTAAATCTGCATACGAATGCAACTGTGATGCAAATACTGCAACATGGTTGAGCGATGCTGGATACATCACTAATAAAACAGATTTACCACTGACAGAAGTTCATTTTGGCGACACTGGATCCTATGGGGAGCGTGGGTACCACACGATTGGAAAATTGAAATGCTTAAGTGTTTAAACTGAGGTACTCTGCTACCATTTCGCTTTACGCACTACTATGTATATATATATGCTGTACGATATATGCTATAGGGTATATGTTAAATGTAACATATAAAATTAAAGTTAAAATATAACTGCATATAGCCTATGATTATAATTTCTATTTGATATTGTCTTTGTTTGATACATATATATATTGTACTGTATATTGCACCTTCCGTGTACTTGTCAGAAAACGTTCTAACCATACAAATTAATGATTAACTAACGGATTGATTTCTTGAAAAGATTTTTTGAGGAATATGATAACTATTTAATGACAAATGTTACAGTTTCAGAGAGTTTTGCAAGGATTGGCTCATCTGTCCCTCTTTATCTGGGGGTTGTGGTGGTCTGCGGAAATCTACGGATTGAGTGTACTTTTGAAAGAAGATTATAATTGATTTGCGTAACCAAAATATTTTGCAGATCTGGATTTTGATCATTTTTAATATATCTTACAAATGAAAATCATGGGTGCATCCATGGAGATAACATATGGGTGCAGCTGAAAAAATTAGTATACATAATAAAGCTAAACAATAAATTCATAGTCTATAAACCATTGGAAGGAAACGGAAATTTTCGTATGACGAAATGCATGTGAAATGTACACTTTCCATGGTTAACTTTCGATCACAAGTCTTACATGTGATCATTATGAACTTATGGATCAGTCGCAAAATGACGGAGTCGCGTGTCCGGAGCTAAAAAATGCCGGATCGATGGATTTCGGTACCCCCTTTAAGAAAATAGACAGACATTTATAGAAAAATAACGTCATTCCAATCTGTGCCTGAGGATAACAATATTATCAAATGAGGAAATATCTGAATTTTTCAAATACAATTAAGAGCTAGAGCTAGTGCGTAACTCCTTTTCATAAGAAAAAGTGCATTTGGCTTAACCTAAAGATTTTCTTTTACTTGTCTATTGCTTTCTGGCCTAAGGCGGAGCCTCGATGTTTTTATGAAGTTGGTTCTTATAAAAATGAGTATATGTGCAATTAACTTTATTTTTTTCAATTCCAAATTCTGCACACACATAGCCAAGTTACACACGCAACAAGAAATTTTTCATGAACTTTGCTTGAAGATATGTCCATCCTCCTTAAAGTTTTGTTGAAGATATTAAGAAGTTTACAGCGGACAACCGGGACGTGAAGTTACGATGGCAAACTTTCTTTTGAAATATTGACAATTGTAAAAATTCATGATTATATTTCATGAGCATATGATGCTTTAATTATAAAATAATCGAAGTTATGCACACAACAAAGAGTCCTTAATTGTTGTAAGTTCGCAATGCATTTCACATTACGAGGCGTTGTCAATTTGTTTTCTTAGAGTATGCTAAACCGTAAAATCAGCTCATTTCAAGGCTGAAAATTCAATGGGCTCAAAGGTCGGGGCTTGAAATAGGGGGGGGGGGTCCATGTTACCCAGATACCAAAGTTATAAAAACTATGGTAACGTGATACCCAAAATGAACTTGCAATGATACAATGATACCCAAAATGAAATATTTGTTTTGATACTCGATACCCAAGATGAATGACATTGGTCATTTTTACACTTTCTTACATTGTTGTTTTTGATAAGGACATTTTATCTTGAATTATATATGTTAGACAAAAATAGTTAAGTTTATTTCTATTTTGAGCTCATATTAAAATATTGCTCCTGAGCAATATTGTGCGGTAAGGATAAAAATTTCAAAATGATTGAAAGAAATAAATTCTCATCCTGGAATGACTTTTCAGAAGCATTGTTCAAAATAATAAAGCCAGCAATTGATCTGAGCATTCTACGATGTTATTAAATAAAAAAAAAACAAATTAAATTATCACAATAAGTGTTAAAAATCAAAAATATCTTTCTCATGGTCCACAAGTTCAAGTTCACTCTACTTTGAATGGAATTTCTTTAAGCAGTTATTATCTTTAAAAAACACTGTTACACTCTGCACTTCAAGCACTGGACATATGGTATCCTTTTGGGCAGTAGAGACAACGTTGTTTTTTATCTGCAAAGTCTGGCATATGTCCTACTTAATCATATCCAACATTATATATTGGTGTTGGTATCGCATGACTCCTCATCTTTTTCTTTGGAGGTTGTTTGATTGATGGTTTCCTCGTGGATATTGTATTTGTTTGCCTGTAACCAGTAAAGATGTGGCAATTGCGGTCTGGAGTTGGAGGAGCAGCGTCAAACCCCCAATTGGGAGCAGTTTCTTCAAAAGAGAAGCCATCCATTCACTACCAAAAGACTGACGCAATAGCACATAATTTGCATATAATACTTGGTTGAACGTAGTTCTATGCAATATACTGCCATTAACATATTGCAAAGGTCTACACCCCCATATGGATATTGTATTCCTCAATAACCAATGGTCTTGAAATATGAATGAAAATATTCTCTTTTACAGACCATCTCTGAGCTTTTAGTCTCATCAGCAATTCCTATATGGTTGGAAATTATTTTCGTTATTTATAGAAAAATAAATTTTCCTGTTGTCTGAACAGCGTAAAGATTGCTTTGATGTGCAATGTTGCCAATTACTTGATCGTCAAATAACTTGATCGTCAAATACAATTTCAGCTGGAAATTTCTTTTTCCAGCGTCGTGAAAGATCTGTTCTAAATTTTTTTTGGAAGTTCTGGAGCCTTTTTTGGCTTTGCAGATTCGTCAGTCTCATGTACGTCAGTTTTACCTGCATCTATTTTTTCCACATCATCTACAATGAAATTCCGATCATCCTCATTTGATGGCATCCCTTTTGCATCAGAGTCGGAATCAAACGTCTTACTTAAGATAATTTTAAAATTTTTCGATATCATTGTCTTCTTCATAGTCCTCTACATCATTACTACACCACTATAACTATCAATTCTAATTTTATCCAATCTTCTGTGATCAAACAAAGATGTTTAAATTGGTCTACTTCGTACCATACCTATATAATGAATAAGAACATTTAAATATCATAAAATGAAATAAGAATGAAAAATGAAATAAGTAGACAAATATTGGAATTTTTTCTGGATTAGGTAAATACAAAATTATTAAAACTGGATGTTTGCAAATCAAACAATGTTGTAATGAAGATTAACAACAGATTTTATATAACCAAATAATTATATACTCCCCCATATACACCCCTAGAATTAACCCCACCTTGGAAAAAATTATTTTCAATAAATCCCCACCCTGAAATATCCAACCCACCTTAAAGTGGTTATTTCCTTAAAGCATGTTATTTTACATTTTATAAAGAAAATTATGTCTACATATGCATGTTGATGCCTTTCTGCATAGCCACAACCAGATTTTAATCCCCCCAAGTGCCCCCATAGAATTAGCCTCTATTTTAAGATACAAAATGAAATTAGCGTCCGGAGAAGGATAATTCGCGGATTTAGAGTACACAGAAAACATTATTTTTAGGCATGTTTTGATTTACAGATTTTCTTCCGTGTTCTCCCATGGGCTAAATATCGATCTCTTGATGCATGATGTTGCTTTGTAGCAACAATTACATAACGAGTCCCAGAAACCAACAATCGTTTCTATATTTATTGGTACAACATATTTAACACAAGGTAAAATGAATTTATTTTACAATGAAATGTTACTTAAGTGGTCCCCCAATAATTGCCAGAACAATGGTTATTTATAAAAATAGACTAATTATACCGTTATTCTCTATTGTTCTGAGAACAATACGCCCTCCCAATCTGTAACACCTTCCGATGACACTGTTACTAGACTACAGTATAAAATATTGAAGAACTTGGTAGAGTTGCAAATTGACGCTTTTGCACTAAGGGCAAAAACTTGTAGCATTAATCGGCTGTGTGAATCATCTTGAAAGGGTGTTCTCCCTTCAAAATTTGTGAAAAGCAACATAAATGTTTACGTGAACAGCAAGTTGTCAACAAAAGGTTTGCAAAAAAGGGTTTATGAGGTTATTGAAATCTCAAACTCGTTGCTAGTTCTCGTCTTTTATCTTGTATTTTATCTGAACTTGTATCGTAACCTTCCTGTGGATGAATGAAAGAAGAAGATTTTCCTATTTTTGTACCTTATTAAATATCAGATTGCAATTCCGTTGCTTAATCGGGATGGGGGAGGAGGCACTGAACCCTCCCAACTTGTTGAATGTCGACATCTAACGGCAAATATATTCTTGTTTTTAGCATTAGCATATACACATTCTTTTCACAAGAAAAAAAGTTATAAAAAGCCAGCTCATGCTGTTGAAAAGTTAACAAACTTTCAGTAGGACTGAGGCAGAGTACAAACAAATTTACACATTTTATTTCTCTTTGTAATTTTGTATTCAAGGGAAGTGAAAGGACTTTGATAGAATACAGGTAACGTCATTCTATAAGGTCAATAATTTTTGCAGGCTCTATAATTTGAAAGGCTCTATAATTTGGTCACAATACTTAGTACATAGGACTACTTTGACTCATATGCATTTCGTTCATTCTACTAATTTTTCTTGAACAATGGTTTCAAGCGATTTTTCTATCGTGAGCAATGCGATTAAAAATGGTCTGGAACCTAGGTTATTACCATAGCGACTATAAACATTATATAAATCTATGTTGGGAGCAAGGTTAAACTCAATCCAATAATTGTTAGTCGGGCTATGACCCAATAAACTGTGTCCGGATACCATCTGTCATCATCCTCACATCATCAAAGAGGATATTCAAACGGAATTTGTAAGCGTATCAGAAGCTATATTTATTCTTGAGAAAAAAAGTTCCTTTCTTCTTTTTTTAATATTCCTCTTGATAAGGCATTCAAATTCAAATGTCAGAATTTTAGTAATGATGAAAACAGAACCGATTTGAGTGATGTCTTGCTTGATGACGTAAAAAGAGAGGAACTTGCAGCAGCAGGAATGGCATGTAGAGAAGACTCTGTATTAGCAAAATCAAATCTACGCAACTTGACTAAAAGTGGAGAAATGCGGGTGTGTCTACTTGTCTAAAGATCAGACTTTTGAAAACATTTGCATTTACTGTTCAGTTGTTACACGGTTGTGAATCAGAGGCAGCTCCCAGGAATACTTTGATTGATGCTTTCGAGATGTAATACTATCGATGAGCTACTTGGGAAGGAAGAAGAACAAACAAATTGAGTTTGGAAAAAGTAGGGTGTAGATTTAAATTTTTTGAATGGTAAGGAAGATGAATCTGTTCTGGACACATATGAGAAGAAGTGGTTAAGCGAGACAGGTCACAGAAGGAAAAATGTTATATGTATAAGACATCATGGTTATATGTATAAAAGCTATAGCATATAAAAGACATTTAAAATCAATAGCATCAATAACTTCCTCTCAGCTTTAGCAGCAATTTAAATAATTTCCTTGAGGTATTTCCTATGCTGTCCTGTTTTGGCAAGGTCGCTTGTCTTAAGCTTCATATTGCTAATGTATTTCCCAATATCTTGATTTTGCTTCCATGGTTAATTGACTCGTGCTTGTCCCTTTAAATTTCGCAGAATTACATTCAGTTAAAAAGTGTTCCATGGCTTTTTGTGATGGGGTGTCTTTGTTGAGCCTAAATGTGTGACCAAATAGCTCCCATTCGATACGTAAAAATTTAAACGATAATATTTCCTCGCAAGATTTTTATAACAGATGCCCTTCGTGATAACTGGGTAGGTTTCATGTTTAAAACTTATCGCATTGGCTTTCTGTGAAATACACCGAGATCATCATCTTCTTTAATCGTTGGACTCAATGTTCCTGACGCCAATTTTTATATCTTCAGTCTCAGTTTTTTGTTTTATTTTGTCTTTCCTACTCCATATCAAATTCATTCGATTCAATGCTGTCGTTGCAAGTTGTTTCTCTATTTGTTTATATCTTCTTTGATACCTAGTAACGAGCCGAGTTCTTTGTCGTACTCCTTTTTTCTGTTTCGCTCTTCCTTATCGGTAATTTCAAATCAGCATCGTCAACACATATGACTTATTCTGGTAACGTTTGTGGTACCTTTTGGTGATTTTGATGATGTAACGTTTGTGGCACTCCTTGCTCGGTCGCTATTTTGGTATGTAAATTTTGTTCATTGGGTTTGTTAAAAATTTTGTTGGAAGCAATATTTCATGTACCTATGTAAAGAATTTATACTCACTAAGTGTAAAATATTCTTGAGAGCATATTTTCAGGCAAATGATTTAATTTACAGAATTAATTATTTTCGAAAAGTACCTGTCGTTTGGCATGGGGTGAAAAAATGTAAGTAAAAAGCAAACAACCACGAAAAGACCAGAAGACGTAGCGCTTGATGCCAGCAACCACGTATGCAAAGCTGCTATCTGTCTATCCACGTGCGCAACATCTTGAGTTTCAGTGAAAGTATATTTTTGTCTCAAAGAAAAACGAGAATGTTGTTTTCTCCACTGCTAGACCCTCCCTCCACCATGAGCAGAAAATGAAAGCATGAAATAGTGCCCACTCATTGGTTTTTTTTTCGAAATTACGTCATATGTAAACAAATCATTTGATTGTTTATGACAAAATCTACCCCTGTTACAGGGAGATGATTTGGAAAATATAAAAGGCACATACGAAGAATTGAAAATAGTTATGGGACAAGGTACACGAAAGAAAACTACATAATATTATTAGATAGCATTTAAATCGATCTGATATTGACCAAGAAGATGTTTGGATTAATGATTTGGATGCAAATTTTCAAAGGAAACGTTCTCATACGCAGGATTGAAAGAAGAAGCAGTCAAAGACTTTTTAAGGCATAAAATTGAAGTTACCTGTAAGTCTGCTGCAACAAAAAGGAGGAAAGAGCTAATTAACTTTTATATTACGTCTTTTGGTAGAAACTGCATTTTATCAAGAAAGTCTGTCTTGTGAAAGTCTGGAACAATTATGTTGCTCTGAGAATAAAAAAGATCATCCAACTGATTCAAGAGGCACAAAATGAGCTTGAAAAATGTAAGTAAGATCAAGGGGACGTACGTCATAATCATTCTCAATTATGATCAAGCTAAAAGCGAAATCGATTGGATGAAGGAACTACACAAGACATATTCATTATTTAACTATAAGATTGATTCATTATTAGAAGATCATGGCAAGAAATTTTTAAATAAAAGACTTAAATTTCTTAAAAATGTAAGGAAGGCCATTGCAATTTGTAATATCATCCTTCATCACGCAGTGTCAGAATCACACGAAAATATTGATGCAAGGGGATCAGCTCTTTATGTTTCTCAAGATGATGAACTGTTGTTTAGATCTTGTATTTACCGTTGATGCCGGTGACATCTGATACCTAATTTTGCCACGAGCTGAATGTATTATGGGATTCTGGAGCAACTGTTAATCTGATTACATATATTAAGCCTAATCAGTTAGGTCTTTCTGGGAGAAAAGTGGATATCTCTATTTTTAAAGTTAGTGGAAAGAAAGAAAAAGTGGAAACATGCATTTGTAAACTGCCTCTCAGAAACAAAAATTGCGATGTTATTGGGTTCAAGTTTATGGCATTGATAAAATATCTACCAGCATTCCGAAGATAAATTTAAAGGAAGTTTTTCACCTGTTTGATGGAGTTACCAAGGAGCAGGATATACAGATGCTTTCGTTGGATCTGATTACGCGGGATGCCATCCTATACCTTAGCAGACAGCAGATCAACTTTTGTTGTTAAAGAACTGTTTTGGAAATTTTTAATTGTTGGAGTAAAAAGTTATAAACTTAAAGAAGAAAGAGTTCTAGATAATTGAAGATAGACTTTCCTTACAGAACGGTTCTTTGGCGGTACATTATCCTTGGATCAATTACCTAAAGGAATTTTCTGGTACAGAGCACAGAATGGAGGTTATCTAAGAAGCCAGAACATGCAGAGATGGATCAAAGGCAAATGGAAGATATGGTTGACAGAAATGTGGCTAGCGATTCATCTCCTTTGGAGCTATCTGAATATAATGGCTCTTCTCATTACATTAGACATCATGAGATTTTGAAGCAAGAGTCAGCATCGTCACCCTGGCAAATATTGTTCAATTCGTCTGTAACTATAAAGGCCATGCATTTATTGACTATGGGGCAAAAGTTCAAAATCTTCTCACTAACTTTATGGGGATACTCATTCGTTTTGGAGAAAGAAAGGTAGCTATCAATGGAGACTTAAAAAAGATTTATCATGCTGTGAAAATAAAAGAGGTCGATCAGAATACACACATGTTTATTTGGAGGGATATGAAAGTAGACAATTTACCAGAAAAGTATGTCATGACATCTGTTTCATTCGGAGATCGTCCTGGAGGAAATATAGCTACATTAGCAATTAGAAAGACAGCGGAGTTTGGAAAAAATGAATACCCTGAATCCGCAGAGGTAATAAAATATTATTCTTATGTGGATGACATAATTGACAGTGTTCATTGATCAACTAATAAGGCAAGGAGGATTTGCAGTCAAAAAATGGATCATATCAAAAGATAATGAGGATCTTTCTTTTAATTCAAAAACATGCAGTCCATATAAGACAAAGAAATTTTCGAGTAAACAATCTTATGACGATGGCACTGCTTGTATAAAATGTCAAACCAACCAAAAGGTACTAGGACCTATATGGGATTCACAGAAGGATAAGTTGTCTTTCAAGGACCGGCAAACTTTTTCCCAAAGAGAGAGGAAATTTCAAGTGCTCCGAACTTGTATAGGAATCCGCTACCTACGGAAATACCAATAGCTTTAAGAGACCGATCACTATTTATTGTGGGTACCGGGGCGGAAGCAAATGAAGAGGGGTCTGAAATTTTTTGTGTAAATTTTGTTGGGGCCCGAGACTAAAAATGCCAAATTTTTTAATGTTTTCAAAACTTTTTCTTAAAAACGTTATGCATCAAGTTCTTCTGTCCATTAAGCAATTTCTTTCTTTCCTCAGTAGAAGCCTTCTTTACTTTATTAAAAGTTTTTGTCTCTATTTGATTCTTTTGCAGCATGTCTCTTGCAATTATTGCACATTCTTTTGCATTACCAATAAAATTACCATTGGAAATAAGGTATGTCAATGCATCTAAAAGGAATCTTGGCTTGAGAAATGAATCTGGGTTTGAAAAATCTGCCTCGCTTATAAAAATTGATATATACTTTTTTCTTTTGCATTTCATCACAATCAAGAGTATCAAAATCATTAGAAGCAACCAATTTGATGACCTCTGCACATCTTGCAAATAGACGGGTTGTTTTTTTTTCGTCAGACTTTGCCTTCTCTCCCTCTCTCTATTTCTTTCTGTTCTTTTTCTGCTTTATCAATATCAGCTTTGTAAAATTTTCTTATGAGAGACTGAAAAGTATTATGCAGTTTTCCATCTATATCTGTGACAACCTCCATCATTTCACTGATTTTTGCCAACTTTTCATCATAATATATGAGCTCATTTGATTTCCATGGCTTCACAGCATATTCTTCGTCACATGTTCAGATCAGAAATTCAGAATTAGCTCTATCAGTTTTTTCGACTTATTGTTTAGGCTATTTACATAGTCAATATTGTTCTCTGCTCTTTTGGTGTCCTTCATTGGTTTATTTCTTTATATTAACAGCATTTCCTTCCAACGATTCATTTGAAGTTGCAGATAGAAAAAAGACTTAACTGCAATAAATTCCTTTTCAATTGACCATCTCTGATCTTGCCGGCTCTCGACATAGTTTTGAAATTGAACTGGTGAAATAAACTCATAAAATGACTCATACAAACTAAATAAAACTATATTGTAGAACTTTAATTCATTGTTCATTCTTGGCCACTGGTGGAAGTTCCCGTATTATCAATGCTCTCTGTTGTGTCTTCTTTGTTCGAGGAAGCTGATGAAGATTTCATGATTTTGATTGCATCAATAAACCTTTTCTATGGCCCGGCTTTTCAATGTTTGTCTCAACAGCTACAGAGATAGCTTATCACTGTTCATCAAAAGCAATTGATTCATGTCATCATTTCCTTCGTTCTCAAAACAATCTGCATACGCATCCAACTTGTTTTGCTTTTAAAAATTTCGTAAGTCCTCCAATTTGAAACTAACACACGCTGAGTTCATTGTTGCTGTTTCTTCCATGCCCACTTGCCACAAGATGCTGTACTTAGACCAGATGATGGAAACAAAATTTAAAGATGGGAAACCTTGTACATCTAATCAAAAGAAAACATCTAATTATCAACTTTGAAGGTGTTCCTATGGTGGTATTCTGAAATCTTTATAAACATGTGGTGTAAAAGATGATTTGTCTCTTCTCGAAGGTCATATCAACAAAATTAGAAATTCAAATGACGCAAAATTAATATTAAAAGATGAAACCTCAAGCCACTTATGTCACTTAAAAGGTCTAAAAGCTATCTGGCGTATGCTTCTTGCTAATTTAGACTCTCCTAAGAGTGGTAATCGACAAATTCGTTTAAGTTTTATGCCTTTTGAAGGAGCATATTCTTTGTTTCGTGGCTTCAACAGAGATGGCATGTATGGAAATTTCAACACAAAAAATCCCAAAAAACGATTCAAAGAGCTTCTCGTCCACCCGAAATGAGATTTGTGTATTTATGAAATTGGAAACAAATTTATTGTGTTGAAATCAAACAAATCAGGCTGATTGTTTATCATCGCAGATCTTCATTTTAGTGCATTTAACCCCATTGCTCCCTATATCTTAACTATATCATTATATTGGAAATTGTAACAACAGATTCAAATTAATAAAATTTGGTGTTTTGTGAGCTTCGAATAATGCCATCAAATTTTTAACGGGCGATTATGGTCTATCGAGGTATGTTTTTCAATTCAAATCCACAAAGATTTTAGTATTTGTTGTTGGGAGAACCAGCAGTCTCTATATTTGAGCTTAGCTACCTTTAATTACCAGAAGAAACCTCTTGGCTATTGTTTTTTGCTTGGCTATCTAAGCTTTCGAGTTATGAACGTTGTTGCAGTTTCAGCAAGAGACTGCATTCAATTTTGTAAGATGGTACTAGAAATGATACGTCACCTCGACAACCTTACAAAATGTTTCCTATAGGTCCACTGTGCAACTTAGCTAGTGCAATCTACCATACATTGCCTCTACCGTTTTACAAGAACAATGGTTGACTGCATTCATTCCGAGCTGACAATTCATCAAACACGACTCCCTGGAAGAACAGAAAATAAATTTTAATTTAGTACTTAGATATTTTTAATACGTTTAATTATATTTTTTCTAATTTATTATAACATGTTCCTGTTTAATATATTTATGCAACTGAAGGGATTTTGTGTACAAATTAAAATGAAATAGAAATAGAGCTACTTATCTGGTCTCAAAACATATTGTTTCTGGATGTCCGCGCAGTTTTTAATTTGATTCCAGCGTCTCTCACCAATACATTTGCATTTAAATTTTTTGTGAGAAGTCAAGTGATTATTTGGGAAATAAAAGTAAAATCGGGTTCATAAAATATGGGTGTTGATAGTAAAAGTATCCATAGTTGATAAAAAGTTTTTTTGTTTTTATTAGTAAACTATTTACCAAAGTTTTAAAACGATAGACATTGAGAAAATTTGAGGCTCAAAATATATTTCAAGCAACAATTTAACAATATAAAATCTACATTTTGAAAATCTGACCTGCTTCCGTAAGTTCTCTAAGACGTTGTGAACAGCCATTATGATCCCTCTTCCCACTTCCCTCGACGAGACACGATCTTCTAGTGCTGTAAATATAGTTATTGAACCATATTACATAACAACTCGTTCAAATATGGATCGTTTCGATATTTGGTTGTATGGTGACAAAATGTTTTCAGATAAAAACCAGAAATTAAGGAAACAATATAAAATTAAGATAAATAAGTGCAAGTAACAATGTAAGATTCGAAGATTCTATGGAAGATCATACATCGTCCCTGCTATTTCAAGTTAATAATTTCTTCTGATAAAACCACTCTCATTCTCGAAAGAGGCCTTATACCAAGTATGTGTAGGCTGTTTCCTACTTGAAAAAGCAGTTTTTAGAAAATGGAATTTTCCCGAGACGAAAGGAACGTTTACCTCAAGGAAAAAGACGTTTCCTTGAATAAAAAGGGTCTGGTTTAAAGAACGTTTAGGCTCCTTCAGCTCAACAAATCCCTCTTCCAATTTTGCATACCTCTTGGTGACCCTGCCTGTGCCCACGTCTTGTGACAAATTATTTTGTCATTGGAAGTTTTTAAACATAAAAATGCTTTCTAATTTCCTTTAGATATTTTCACAATTCGTTTGTAAAACCTTGATTTTAGATTGGATCAAGGTGCTCTGGGATGAGAATCAATCCTTGTCCATCACATTGCACTTGTGTGGATGCTTTTTATAGTTACAGATGTGAACATGAAAGCACTAAGATTCGGATAAAAGCAGCAATATGACTTTGTGTGCCAAGGAGGTGTAGATGGGCACACTCGTTTTCTGGATATTGTGGCAGGGTCTTCTGGGTCAATACATGATTCTAGAGTACTCAGAATTACCAAAGTGGCACAAATTCTTGATAAAGGGTTTGTCCTGCACCAACTTTTAAGTTGCTGGAAAATCTGTTTCTCTATATTTAGTTGGAGACATTGCGTACCCTTTACTGCCAACAATTATTAAACCATTCTCTGAAAGCACGACTGACCCTGCTGAAAAGAAATTTAACAAGGATTTTAAAATCAAGATTCCAGATTTTACTTAAGAAAATAAATGTTATTTTAAAAAGAAATAACGAGACCATTATCGTATGTTGTGTTCTGCACCACATTTGTATCGAAAATAGTTATTAATTGGAATTTACAGAGATTGTGAAAAATGATCAACAAACTTTTTGAGAAAGCAATGATTTTGATGGGGAAGAACTGAGAGAAACATTGAAAGATTACATTTTTAATCTCACTCAACCAGAGAGTGATTAACTGAAAAATTCATACAAATCTTTTATATAAATAAATAAGAATGCAACATTTTGTTTTTAATATACCGAGCAAACATAAGATATGTTTGATTAATTTGTGATTTATAAATATAAATATTAACAATCATAAATGTTAACAATCATAATTAAAATTAACCGAACAAGGATAAAACAGTCTTAAGCATGCAATTTGTTTCAAATCATTGCCCTGAAAATCATTACCCTGCAAATCATTGCGCTAAATTGAGGCCCAAAAATCGAATATCGAAATATAAAAATTTACGTATGTACAATTTGGTATGAAACTCTGCAATGCTTTTTGCCAAAAAATACTAAATCAAAAGAAAGATAATTGGAGTACTAAAAACGTTTGTAAATAAGAAATAGCAAATTTAAAGACAAAATAATATGAATTATCTTTAAGACATTATTATTTATACCACTAATAGGCCTCACTCTGTTCTGAATCAATTTCATTTTTCGGTTTTTCTGGCTTTCGCTTTTCTCGAGCACTGAGCCTTGGGGATTTCTCTTTTGAAATGTTTGTCATGTATACAGTTAGCCGTGATACAACTCCTTTAAAATTAGGGTCTGTCTTTGTGCATTTTCCTCCTTTTTTTCAGCCACAGCTACCAATTTCTCTCCCTGGTCAGTCATTCGATCCAAAATGCTTTCGACCTTTTGTTGATCGTCCGTATCTTCTTCTTCTTATCTGATTTTTCCCCGTCTCTTTCTTCTACTCCTTGCATCTATATGGGGAGATTTGTTAACTCGCTTTGCTGCTGCGTTTTTTCCCTTGTCCGTTGTTATCTCAAATGATGGTTCTGGGATGGGTCTGACGTTTGGTTACGATGTCTCATCGCCAAAGAGCTCTGCTTCTAAATCAACATCTGCTGCATATACTTCGACCCTCACCTCTGCTGAAACGTTATTAAGCCCGTCTCCATCTGGAAGATTCTTTCAAGTTCCAGTCCGATATTTCTTTGTATTTGTCGATGTGAAATTTAATCTATGTAAAAATTGAAATATTAAAAAATTGTGTCAAAAATAAATAAGAAGAGCTTTTGAGTTCTTTCGATGATGCCTCAATGACGTTGTCATTGAGTGAAAAGGAAAAACTGTTCAAATCACTCAGCATAATCCATTGCTCGCGATATGTTTAATTAACAGTTTCCGTTTGCCATGGTTAGTCCTGCTTCAAGGGAGGACTTCTGAACCTTTGAGGGATTAGTCAAAATTGAAGTTCTTGGCGAAGCAAATTTTTTCGGGGGCACTGGACGATCAACATGGCAGTGCAGCAAGCATTTTTACAAACAAAATGGTTTACGATTGTCATGACTTTATCATGACAAAGACTGCAGTGCGCCCGCAGCCCTAGAACCCTATTGCCTTCAACATAAGGCCACCCGGATAAAGGCGCCGTCCTTATACAGATATAAGCGCACTGCGCCTGTATCACTCTCAAAAAGCATTTCTAAATTGAATGACTATATGTTGTTTCTATTGTGAAAAATTTTCAATAATTCTAAAGTCACAGCTTCTACAATTCAAATTGTTCTTCAAGTAAATCTATTGCGTATTTTTCTTCATTGTGTGATGTTGTTGGTCATGTTTGTGAGATAGTTAAATGGCAACGAAGATCAAATAATGTTGTAAATTAAGTAAATCTATACCTGTTTTAATGGCAACTATTTCTTTTAGCTCAGGTGAAACGCTTTTACAGGATCAGGGGCGGATCCAGATAAATTGGTGACTTATGCTCGTGGGCCGAAGGGCAACATAAAAATGTTCTTTATCATGTCCATTCTATTTTGAGAATTTCTAACATTTTACCACCATTTTCTTTGAAGAATTTCTTTAAATATTTCGCAAGTATTCTTTAAACATTTTTTTCTCATACCTGTTTCCTGATTTGAGATCAAATTTCGTATTTTCACTAGAATGCAAGAAGCGAGACTGTACTCCGTCATTTAACAACACAAGATATGCAATTTTCGTCACGCTGGCTGAGCATGGATAAAATTCACTACTGATTCACAACGCCCCCTGAGCAACTATTCATATCAGACTGAATCTCTTATCCTGCTACGTAACCTTCAGATAGATCCTTATATTCATTATTTCTTATAGCCTAGGTTTCTGTAAAACAAATTAGATAATACATTAAACAAAAATTCTAAAACTTGGCCTTTCAGACGTTTCTTTTAAATTTGTGAGCGTTCCAAAATCTAAAATTTAAAATCTAAAAATTTTCTTTTTTGCCTTTATTTATCTCTATCCTTGCAGTCTCAATATCTATATCCTTGCAGTTTCGCATTTATCTCTATCTTGTAATTGCTTTCACTTATCTCAATCACGAGCAGAGTCATAAAAACATTGCGGTCATACGGCACACGGTAGCTGACATAAAGAAGGCTGAAGGAAACAAGGGAAAATTTTGAGCCAAACACAAATCATGATATTTTAGTTTGTTTAAGTAGGAAGAGTTTCTAAAGATCAAACTTTAAGCTCAGATGAAGGTTAATCATCTTTCTAGACTCTTATCACGGGACGTCTGCAACATCGACTCACTGCTTTGTGTGTTTTCCCTTCTGTCTTTGATTTTAATTTGAGTGATCTATTGTTTTTCAAGGTCCAATGAGAAAAACCTTATCATCAATGAATACCTTATTGTAGTTTATCTTAGACTTCTTACTGTCGTCCATTGCTTGCTCAATTATAGGTTGCAGCCCTCTCATTTGTTCCATCACACCATGTGATAACTGTTTAGCAATTCTGATATCGGTTCCTTTCGAATTTATTCTGTCCGAAAGATTACTCATTCTCGTTTATATCAATTGAACTTTATCACGATTGGTTGTTTTCCCTTTCTTTTTCTCTTTCCCATTCGGCATGCTCTTTCATTTTCGCGTTCACAACGATGTCTAGAATAATTTCAGATTTAATAATATGTGCGGCTTTCTTCGCATTCCTCCAAACTTTCGCAACCATGGGTTTCCTCTGAAGAATAGAAAGTTATCTCTCTTAGATTGTCTCTCCAATTCATCACAATGTTTGGTTAGCTTTCCAATTTTTTCAGTGACTTTTACGTTTTTAAAGTGTCTTGAGCTAAGTTGATGAATTTAAATCCATCCAATTTCATCATTTGATCCAACACTTGCTTCATAACTAGGTTTAAATTTGTGTGCGTCACTTGCTTCTTACTTTCTTTTGTTCATTTTCGAGCGTGTAGGGCGGGGATTCATCTGCACATCTCTGTAAAATTGAAAAATTTTAGCAGCCAGAAAAATCGCCGAAATAATTTGTAAACATGTGATTGAATTTGTTATGTTGACTGTTATCATGATATTTGCCCATCCAGAAGAAATCCATCTATCTTTGATATGTAAATTTCTTGGTTGATTCCCATTTTTAAATGTGCAACCGTCCACCATGATCTCGTGATGCTACGGTGAGTCTAATTTTACCATAATTACTTTGATTGGTGTATGTTATGAGGAGATATTCTTGGAATTCATACTAAGTGGCTGATTCATCGAATTCTGTCTTTTCAAGATGTTATCTTTCTAGTTAAATTGTTCAACGCATCTTGTGCATTGTTGGGTTTTAAAAATTGACTGATCACCTCATTGCTCGTGTTCCGTTCGAAATTCTTGGTCAAATATTTTCTTATCATACCATTTAGCTTCTTTGTAGCGAGAGATTCAACCTTACTTGTTGCAACTCCCACCATCTTTTAACCTATCTTCTTACCAGCGGCGCTCATGAGTTTGGATGCCAAATATTTTTCTACATCCCTGGTCACTTTGAAGAACCTATCTTACTTTAAAACTTTTCACTGAATCAAACAATCTCGAACTCCCTGATTGTTTGATTTAGTTCGTGACACCAGTGTTACATGTACAAGGGAAATATAAGAGCGTTTTCAAAAGTGGGGTGGACAAAGAAGAGGGAGCACTTTTCGCTTTTTAGGGGCACATAATGGCCAATTCAATAGAAGGGTAGAAGAAAGCACATTTGCCTTAGATATCGACAAAAAGGACATTTCATCACATTAAAGGGCTTCCACATAGTCTAATGGGTGCTACAGACAGTGCTCTTGATTCTCTCGTGCCACAAGCCCCCATATCTCTGTTTCCATTTTCTGCAATGGAGTCCGGTAATTTGAATTTTGACAATTTCACATGATTACTGCATATATAATTCCATAGAACAATATAACAAGTTATATCTGTTGTAGAAAGGAGCAATCTTCCTTCATAAAAAGGGGGCATTCAGTTATATATTTTACAGCAAAGGGCCCTTTTCAGACCAAAAGGGGCACTTATTGTGGTTTTATAATCATGGTGGTTTTACAAAAGGGGCCCCGTTTTCTACGCCATTATACCTGTACGATTGGATGCTAATTCGAGATACAATTTATGTTCTAATTTAACGAGATCTAATATAACGCAGGTAAATGATTCTTCTCCTTGATGGATTACAAGCTTGAGTCCTTTTCTTACTAATGCCATCTCATATGGTTTAATAATGCATACGTATTATATGCCCCGTGATGCCTTAGGCTTCATGAAACTTGGATCGTTACTTTAATTGATGGCTGACATTTGAGCCATTATGATGCGATATGTACTCATATCTTCTTCTGTAGATTTTCTCGGCTTCTTCGTTGTTATCAGACTCTATTATACCTGAGTACCCTCTTACTTTACATCACCTATGTGGATTTTTTACATGTATTTGCAAGGGATTTTTGCCAACAATGTAAGATCCATCCCTTTCTTCCTAATCCAAAATGTTCCAAATCAAAATGTTCCAAATTAATATTCTTACCAAGTTGTCGATAGGCTTTATTGATTTATTTCGCAGCAACTAGTCCGATGTGAAATACGTCAGCTTAGGATTGAGGTGGTCCGATCAACCCTTGGGGTTCTGGTATCTAATCGAAGCTTTCGCACTGGGTTCTACTTCCTTGGCAATCATGGTCCAAATGTTCTTGACAACCTTTCCTGATATTTCCTGGTTAGATAATTCAACGCCCCTTTTGTAAGATACTTGCTTTCCTAGCTTATGTTGTAGGCAATCTGCTACTCTAGTTTAAGGTGTGTGTTTTTAAATTTGTTTTTATGTATTCATTTGTTATTCATTTTTTACCTTACATTTCTGGCTATTCAAATATATGTTATATTCTTCAGGGCATTTGTCTAAATTATAGGTTTCTTAACATTTGCTCGTTTGTATTTTCCACTGAGAATCAATTTCCCGACGAAACCTCCAATATTCAGATATAGAAAAGGCTTCCCCGAGATTGGCTGAGATTTCTTTGATAGAAGAGCCATTATTAAAAGTAAACTTTTTATTATTACAAAAGTTCAATAAAGTCTAAATTCAAACAAATATTTGCGTAGATCAAGCACTAAATGATTTTAATTCTCCTTAAGTTCAGTTGGATATAAATACAATTATTTGCACAACTTGTGGGAAGAAATGGCAAAAAATTGACATATTTTGGGGGTGGTCCTTCAAATGGAGTTGGCTGCTCTGGTGGTATATATCATCAACTTGTTACGAGGCTGCATACAAATGCAACTGTGATGCTATATTGCTAAATTGTTAAGCGACGTTGGATACATCACTAAAAAAGCAGATTTAACATTGACAGAAGCTCATTTTGGCAAATTTGGAGACAGTGGTGCATATGGTACCACACAATTGGAAAATTAGAATGCTTAAGTGTTTAAACTGAAGCAAGCTTGGCCTAGTGGTTAATGCGCCGAACATATGATCGCAAGGTCATGGGTTTGATCCCACCAAGGTCATACTTGCCGTAAAAGTGTGATGAGAGCTGCTAACTGTCTGTAATTCGAGGCAAATTCAAAAGGAATCACGAAATGTGGTCACAACAAGAGGAGGGACCGGGGTCGCCCTGGTGGGCCTCCTGCGCCAAGCGCAGAAACCCATACCTTGCAAGAACCTGGGTCCCCTGCTGGAAACAGATCATCTCGGGACTTTCACGGGCTAGGCACGTTAAATACGATAACTCACGTACTCAAGTACTTGACTAGCATTTCGTTTTACCCAGTATTATATACGTACTGTACAATATATACTATAGGGTTTATATAATATATGCATGAAATAAAATTAAAATTAAAATATAACTGCCTATTGTCTATAAATATAATTTCTAATATGAATATGACATATTTATATTATATTATATGTTGCACCGTTCGTGTACTTGTCGGAAAATGCTTAATAACCATACAAATCTTTGACTAACTGAAGGTTAGGTTCTCAAAAAGTTTTTTGAGCAAGATGTTAAATATGATAACAAATATTACAGTTGTGGGGAGAGCTTTGTTGACAGGGGAACGGTTCCCGTAGTGCCACCTCTATTTCAAGGATGTTGCAGCTTTCAAAAATTCACGGATCGGGTGTACTTCTGCAAGGGGATCGGCGCGGATTTCGGACGATTTTAGAACAGATTTGCAGATTCAAGATATTTTGTGGATCTGGATTTTGATCATTATGCGGAGCGGTATTTGGATTTTGGATTATTTTTTAACGGATCCGGATTTTGATCATTTTTATTATATTGTACACGACAAGTTAAGTTTATGGGTGCATCTGCGGCGAAGACATATGGTGCAGTGCAGCATGCAAAATTATTATACTTGTTTTTTTATATAAAAGCTGGCTAAGGCTTCATCAGGGATTATTCTAAGAAAAAATTACAACACCACAATTAATTCCCAAATTTGAAACAACCGCAAATTACAAAAACATTACAAAAAATAGTATCAACAAACCACAACACCAGCAAACTTGGGAGATGTTAAAAAATAATAATCCTATTGCAGGCCCTTAAAAATAACACATTTAGAGTGGGAATTATTTAATTTTGGAGTAGCTTTCTAAATGGCTTGAACTCTTGTTATGTCTTAAATCAAGTACCCTCTCGGCTACGTAATATTACTACGCGTAAACCAAGCAGTAATCCTCTGTTGAATTTGATGTTCTTCCCATACCTATACTCAAACATCAACATTTTCGAAAATCAATTTTCTATGAAGATTTAAAAAACTCAGGTAAAATTTTTCAGAACCCCAAATTTGAATTTACAACACAACAACCTTGATTTACAACTCCATAAAACCCTAACCAAATCACTTCTGCAGAAAAACCAAGATTTTCTCAGGAAAGCTACGATTTTCTACAGAAAAGCTAGGTATTTTGAAAAACCAGGTTTTCTCAGAGAATCTAGGTTTTTCTCAGAGAATCCAGGTTTTTCTCAGAGAATCTAGGTTTTTCTGAGAGAATCTAGGTTTTCTCAGAGAATCGAGGATTTTCTCAGAGAATGTAGGTTTTTATTTGTTTCCCATGGCACTTAGACCTTTCTAAACATTTTACCATCCGTGTGAATAATGTTTGACTGCTTTTTAGCAAATGCAATGCCTAGTGTAGATACCCCCCCCCCCCCCAATCATTTAGAATATGGAATAACATCCCTCAGCCAAAAAATTGGGAGAAAGCGAGGTCCACAACCAAATGCTGTAAAGTTTAGATTTAGGCAACAAATTGAAATGAGAATGACCTCCATTTGTGAAATGAGAATGACCTCCATTTGATATAACAAACATATTTGGCACAAATGTTTAAGTTTGTTGTTGGTAGTGGGGGTTTACAATATAACAGGAATTTGGAACAACAGCAAGGTGTCCGTTGTTTGGAGGTGTTTGTTGATTTGAGGTGTCAGTTAAAAGAGGCTTCACTGTATTCGATATCCAATTTCATTAAAATATATTGATATAAATACAAAGATATAATTATCATAAATATATAGATATAACTAGGTTTATCTGAGAAAAACTAGGATTATCTGAGAAAAACTAGGATTATCTGAGAAAAATCAGAAAGAAAAGACAGAAGTTTTTCTGAAAAAAACCTAGTTTTTCTGGAGAAAATAGAGGTTTTAGGGTTTTTCTGGAGAAAATACAAGATGTTTAGAAAAACTTGCTTTTTCAACAGAAAATATTGGTTTCGTCAGAAAAACTTGGTTTTTTTTTACAGAAAATTAGGTTTCTCTCAGAAAAACCAAGTTTTTCCAATTGTGGTGACATTCGTTTGCCATACACGTTAAAAGAATGCCTAGGCTCCACTAGTAAATGTCTCTTAATTTTTGACCATTTTTGACAGGAAATTACACGAAAGATGATAATTTCATATGTGATTCAAAATTTTGCACTAATTTTGAATATCATATTTAAAACTTCAAATTTTAATTTTAAGTACTCTATTATTATTGTTAAAGTGTAAATTTTGCCAAATAGACTGGCACTAGTTTTAGGTTGAGAACGTCACGATATGGATAGCGACAGGCCATAAAATTATGGATGGCAACACGGTTAGAAGTCAGGTCAAAGGACAGGAAGATATGGTCATGAAGAAAAAACACTGTGGGTAACAGATGGCAAGCCTTTTTGCGTTAATTCTTTACCTTTCTATGTTTTAGTCTATTAAATGAAACGCCGCATCACTCTCAACGATGCGATTGTTTGTGGCTATTTTGTTTTCTTGCATTGCCTGATCCATCTGAGCCACAAACTAAACATGGCAGAATCAGGGTGATGATTTCTTTTCTCTCTCCGCTTTTGTAAATCAGCAAATGTTTATCAGATATTATGGTCAGTATCAGGTAAAATATATAAAAGCTGTGTAACTGCACCCTGCGTACGGGAAATCATAGCTTTTAATAAATATTTGACGATTGCTTGTCTTCATAAGCCAGAGATAGTCGCCCAAAGATTGCGACTAGTTTTTTTCAATCAATACATAGACAAGATGGCTTTAGCACCTCACGAATCAATTTATCCAAAAAAAAGTTAAAGATGCAGAATATTTGCAAGCATAATTTCAAGGATAGATTACTTTCTAAATGCACTGTACACGATAATTATATTTCTATTACTTCATATTGTCTAGGTATCTTGAAGCTACGAACTAGCATATTGATGGTTAGAGAAGTTCATATTAATGCTAATTTCCAACAAGCATTATGTCGATATTTTATGAAGTACACGAGGCTATAAAACTGCAGATAGACGACAACGCACAACGCACACAACTGAAAACTGTTTTGTAAAATCACATATACTTTGTAGAAGTATATTGATGAAACTGTAACCGTGTGGAATTTTAAATATAAAATTATTGAAGTAAATTAGATCTCGTATCTGACTCAATACAATATTAATTTTTGATGGCATGGAAATTAAAAGGGAGGAATTGTAACTATTGCAGATTTCGATTGACAGGGAGATGCTTTAGAGGGGGCTCCAATGTATGTACGAGATAAAATTATAGGGACCACACCCTTCAGATTGACTTAAAATACGACCACGTCTTCCAAGAACAATCCAATAAGACATTTTTTTCAACGAAAAATGGTTGTTCTTCAGAGAATTCAGCACCGTTGACTGTTTTATCACTGCACAAATTTGTTATCACTGCACACTAAAATTAGGTATTTTTGGATATTTAAGTATTTTGATTTTATTAATATTGCTTCGTTTCAATTTTGTTTATAAAAACATGTTTTCTCTATCTTTTGAATTTTAATTGAATTTTAGACTCAAAATAATTATCGAGAATTTCGTCAACCCAAAAAATAATTGTGCATATGAGTGACCCAAAGAAATACTTTTTCCAAATTTTTGGACTCAAAAAAGTAAAATTATACAGGAGTACTCCCCATGGAGCTTTCTTCTCAAGGGCCAAAGTCGTATAACAATGAGCGACTTTTAAAAGACCTTGGAGAAATTAATTTGTGTTTAAAAATATGCATGATACTTTAAAGAAAACGAATCGAACGGTCAACGAAACTTGACTTGTTACATTATTTCGCTGTTTTCTTGCATTTTTGTTAACTTGTGTTTGGTCAAAAATTCGGATTGCTAATAGTTTTGCCATTCATTCCCAGTGCACTTTTTGATATTAAAACAACCAGCTTGCTCTTGCTCTTATATCGACTTGGGGGGGGGGGATGATCTGTGGAATCTTTTAAAATTTCACACTCCAAAGTCTCCACAAAAGCAAATATGTAATTTTGCCTTAATGTCAAAACACGGACTGGAAATTAAACAATGTTTCCTCAAATTATTTTCAAATTTCAAGGATTAAACGTGGTTCCAATTACTGGATGATAATATTCCAAACTCACCCTAAGTTCGCCCTTTGGACGTCGTGTTGTGTACAGTTTGAGATCTTTATTCTCACGAATTTAAAGCCTCAGCTAAACAAAAAGGGGTAGGTTCACAGAGTAAAAACATTTTGAGCTACGGCTTTGCAAATCCTTTGATTGTCACGTCACCAGGTACTATATGGAACAGTGAAGAAGTGATTTTTCTAGGTGAGAACGGTCAGTAAACAAGTTTCTTGCGGTGAGGGTGAAGATTTTGTTTTTTTTTGACATTTTTGCCAAATTGTGAATGAATTTCTGCTGTACTACAGCTAGTACCCCTATCATTGGGTCTCATTGGGTCGGTCTGCAAATTGAAAAAAATGGAGGAATCAAAACGGCTCGCATGCATTTAAAAAAGTTAGAAGAGAGGTAGGAAGGGGGGTCTGATCCCGTTGTCCCCGTAAAAATATGCAAAAATCCCGTTTTCCGATAGCAAATTTGTAACTATGGGCTTCTTACTAAGCAAAGATGAGAAGTGATTGTACCAACTTATAATCTATCTTCCTTGCTGTTACCTTCGATTATTCCTTTTTAGTAGTCTTGCGGGCCTGTGATCCTGTTTATGAGTTTCCAATTTTCTCTGTGTCTGTAATGAAAATTTGATTCTTTAACCTTGTGTGTCTGTTTCTATGATCTTCAGATTCTTTCAAATTAAATATAATATCTGAAGAATAGATAGACGAGTTTTTCCACTTTTGATTGATGAGAATATAGTTAACCTGTGTTTTGTGACATATCTGAAATGAATGTCCAAAGTTTTCATCTTTTCTTCTCAAACATTGTATTTGTTACTACAAGATTTGCTTCCATACTCTATTATAAGTTTCCTGAGAGAACATCAAATTTACAACACAACAATTTTTGGCTCTTTGAATAACGCAAAGTTTTTTTTTCCTGATCACATCTTTTTATCGAAATGTATTCGTGACATAGTTTTTCAATAGCTAACTAGAGGTAAGGGGCGCTTTTTATAAGACACCATCTTACTGTAGTATACTTACTAACTCTTTAATAAGTATTTCTTTTATAATTTCTTCTTACCGTTGTTTCAAATTTGATATCTTCCGTCGAGCAGATGTACGCTGGTCCAAAGTATTTTTTGTCAATAGTTGCACCATGATCCGTATGCTTACCCCCTACAGTCGGGATGGGATTTTCCATCAAGGTTAGACTCCGCTAGATCCGAATCCCCTAACCCGTAATTTCCTAATTAGAAAAAAAGTGTAATTCTAACAACTTCAAATGAAAGCCCTATGTTCAGGAAAACGAGATATAATCATGAAGTGGAGGCTCAAAGGTGCTAAATCTCACTGTATAAAATACATTTTCGTAATCAACAGTGCAAAAGTATCAAGAAACAATCATTCTAACAGGATGTAATGAAATTTCTACTTTTCATGAAAGCGAGGCAAAATCATGGAAAGAGGCTCCAGAGTATAAAATTTCGCTTTATGACATCGGCTTTCGTAATGAGCAGCCCGAATATGAAAAAAAATTATTTTAACCCGTTTTAATGAAAGTACTATTCACCAAAACGAGGAATTTCGTAGGATTGAGGCTGAACGGGGCCGAAACTCCCCGTATAACTACGATTTTCATAATCAGCGCATAAAAATTGACCAAAAAAATTTGGTTTGGTAAATTCCCTCGATGGGTGACGATTGCCCCCCTTCCTCGCCTGGACTATATGAAAAGGCAGATCTTTTGTCAAATAAGCCAATGACTGAGCTGAAAATATTTTCGCAAACAGTCAAAACCGATTTCGAATTGTTCGATGTTCGCAAACCCGTGAGGGACAGGAAGAAAACATGTTCAGAAAAGGATGTAAACCGTATTAAAAATGTGTGATTCCTTCAAACATGAATGCTCTCGAGGATTTGTGTGAGACTCATTCCTCCCTCGTTGAATCTAATATTTGGTGTTTGGGTAAAATTTGGTGTTTGGTATCCTCAAAACAAAATATTTCCTGTGTAGGGGGCATTCAAGAACTTATAAAAAGCAGTCTTCTGGGGTGGAGGTCCAGTTTCCGAAATTTTCAACATTTCACAACATGAACTGATGTTCCAAATTATCATCAAATTAAAATCTGTTGTTGGGAAGAATTGAATTGAGTTATCGTATTTAACGTGCCTAGCCCGCAAAAGTCTCCAGATGACTTGTTTCCAGCATGGGACACGGGTCATACAGTTTCAATTTCAAGCACATACCCTTGCTATTCTTGTAAGGTATTGGTTTCTGCTCTTGGCGCAGGGCGGCCCATGTGATTCCTTTTGCCTTTGCCTGCAATTACAGAGAGTTAGCAGCTCTCCTCACACTTTCGCAGCAAGTATGGCCTTGGTGGGATTCGAACCCACAACCTTGCGATCTTAAGCCAGGTGCCTTAACCATGAGACCATGTTCAAAATTACCTGCAAATAGACAATCAACAAAAACACAAACTAACTAAATTACAAAAACAACTTGGAGTCCTTGGAGACAGATTGCATGTCTAGGGGCTCTCAATTTAAGAATGTAAAATCAAAAATAGAACTACCAATTTCCCCAAATTTCTAACCTCACATAATTCAAAATTACCAGCAAATCGAACATCAACAAAAATAAAAAATAACTGAATTACAAAAATATCTTGCAGTCCTTAAAGGCAAATTTCCTGTGTAGGGGCTCTCAAGAACGGTGAACAAAAAAAAAAGGGAAAAACAGTTTTACAAAATTTCCAGGTTAACACAACATAGCTGCTGTCCAAAATTACCAACAAATCAAAAATCAACAAATATACAAGAAATACCATTGGTCATTATTTTCAACGAACTAAACTTAAAAATAAAGAAATCGTTTAAAGATAACTAGAAACTCGCTGAAAATGATGTGGAACTAAGGCAAATGTGGAAAGATAACCTATTCCTAGCTCTGATGAGAAACAACAACATCGGGAACCTTTTGGTGCCAAACAGATGATTACATTTGAACCACACGAGGGTATCAGTGTACTACAAAAATTACATCTAAAAATTGCATTTAAAATATGTGACAGGTGGTTGGTACGCTAACCTGCGGGGCCACCCATGGAGAAGGAATATATCGATAACAATGGCCCGAAATATTCTCCACGGGCAATCGACTGGTGTGTCAGATAGCTAAATGTTTTCAAAAAATTCCTGCAAACTTAGTTTGCCTGTGTTGCTGACATAAAACTCTGAAATACTTGATTCTTCTTATTTTTATTTCTTTATTTTATCTTATTATTATTCATTCTTTCTGATCTATTTACAATCTTGTAATTTACCGATTTTGCTAAAACCCATGTTCCCCACCAAAGTGAAGAGTGTAGTTGAAAAAACATTTGTCCCTAAAACAACTAAAATTTCTCAATTAAGAGGCAGTTCAATATAACATTTGAGAAAATAAAGGTTTTCAGAAAAGGGCGTGCTTGCGTTTACAACCAAAGTAAAGGGCATGGTCGCTAAAATTTTTCCGGGCCCCCTATACTTTTAAATATAAAACCGGTCGCCATATTCTCATGGATCCGCCCTGTTTGCAAATCTCTGCTATACCCAAGAATGGTGCTTTTGGTTTCTTTATTTCATTCTGTGCATATTTGAAAAATCACAACGATTAAAAAATTGCAGCAGGCCTAAAAATTGCATGTTCAAAGGATAATATTTCTGTTTATTGAAGAAAGTTTTTTAAATTGGTCGCCAAAAGCCACTGTATCGCTACAAAATTGAAAACAGCAAACAAATGTAAACTATTCAATCGCTCCCGTCTCTCCAGTCGTGTTTTGACGATCACAGCGACGATTGTGACATGAATGATCAAATGAAAACCAGGATTTTCCCTCTGATAGAATAAGGATACTTTGCAGATTTTCTCTACGATGCACAAAAAATGAAAATATGTTCTAAGAAATCACATTTTTCTAAAGAATGAACCACGTTTCACGAAATAAAATATCTTCAATTCACAGATCACGGACCTCCTGAGTGGGCTAATCAAGGATCAGGAAAGAATACTTTAACACCCTCTATTTAGGCCATGCGAATTTCGAGCCTCGAATTCCGTGTACGACTGTCGAGTCTCATTATCCCTCCATCGCTAATATATCGAATAATACATTTAACTGATAATCCACTTTACCAATGTTTGTGGGCGTTTAAGGAAACTGTCGGGCTCCAGGGCTCCTTGGACACTACTAATTCAAAAGATAACCAAAGGCCCCAACAGGGGGTCCATGGAGCCCATAATTATTACAGCTTGCAGCCCTGGAGCCCACCGATTTCCTGTGGTGGAGCATAGAAGCCCGATGTTCGCTAGACTCGGAGCCCAAGCACTGTTTAACTTTTCTATTGATCCCTGTCAGTGGCCTTTGGCACTTTTAGTCTGGGGAGGCACTTAGCTTCATTTTGGTAGCGGTGTGTGGGCATTAAACTGTTTTTAACCCATCCATAGGTAATTGAAATTTTTTTAAATATCCATAAGTAATAAGAATACCGCTAAATTTTGATCAGCAAATTAGTGTTATAAGAGATATGAAATTCAGAATACATGTGGATAAAACAACGATTGTATGATAATCCAAATGAACCTTTGCCAGGCGCTTGTTAGAACGATCTTGATCTCAGTAATAACTGTAATAGCTTGGATATCTCTGAAGAAGGGGCGGTGTCATCTTAGAGGGGACCAAACGAGAAGAGCGAGTTAATCTTTCTCCCCTGAAAAGTTTTGTGACTCCCTTCAGATTGGCCTACAATGATCCAAATATGTTTAAATTGCTGATTGTCCTTCCAGATAGGTGAAAGCATCTAAAGAATAGATATAAAAGCATCTAAATGATAGATAGAAATATTTTAGGCGAAATTTTGAAATTTAAGATTGCTAGAATGGCTGTCAAGACCTAATTTTGGTTTCTATATTACCTACATTACATTAATAAAACAAAGAAACGACAGAAAATAGAGAGTTCTTTGGCAAGATTTTAAAGTCTGAGGCTGCTAGAATTGACACTGTCATTTCATTTATTTTATGTGGAAAATTTAAGGTTGAATTTCAAAAAATGAACCTATTCTCATGTAAATTTATTAGAAACATACCCATTCTCAGTTGTAATCTCAAAAAAACAACGTTCTCTGTTACACATTCTCTGGTAAAAATAGCCACCCATTCCGGCCGAACATCACTTCTACCCAAATTTTTAAGAGTCCCACCCCCCCCCCCCGGGACTTTTAAACCCACTGCTTGCAGTCTCTGTATTCTCGTGGGGTTTTAATAAATTATTTGAGCTTATTCATAACTCAGATGTTTTCCCGAAATTTACTTTCTTTAATGGAAGTGATTTTAGTTTCAATTTGTATCCTTCATCGGCTTTTTATATTTTTTGTAGTTCACTTCACCAGAGTTAATTTCTTTTCTTCTCTTGATCTCTTGAACGCAATTTAAGAGCTTAAAAAAACATTAGTTATAAGCGACCTTCCGCAGGGGTTTATCTTCACGAATAAGGGGCTAGCAATTTTTATAACTTATGTGAAGAGGACACTGGATCATTAATTCTCTTTCTCCCTCTTTTTGACCTTCTGTTTCCATCATCACAAGGCTTTCTCAATCTCTATTTCTTGTTTTTCATCGTAGAGGTTTATTTGAAAATACTGATTAAAAATCTGATTAAAAATATGGCGGTCATAAAAATAACAAAAAAAAGAAAAGACATTTTATTAAAATTGTATTCGAATCTTTGGCAAAATTTCGGGGTCACATCTAAAACTATTTGTGCCCGCCTTGGCCAACGCAACAGGGAATGCAGCCTTTACCAACGCAACTGATATACCAGCTATAAATAGCTCAGCTAAACGGCTATTAACTGCCCCTGCTAAATGGCATCCAGGGCGGACTTGTTACGTAATTGAGTATATAATAAGACAAGTAAACGAGAACCACAATTTGGTGGTTCCAACTGCCAAGATGTAACCCCAAAACACCAGGTACTATATTTTAGTTGTGACTGA
>JAYJMH010064858.1:0-11802 GCA_036873815.1 Phacellophora camtschatica | reverse complement strand
GTTTAAATAGTAACAACGACTATATAAATTTAATGAGAACAGCAAAAAACGAAAATTTGTTTTTAACCCCGAGTTGTTTTAAGGTTCTGGTGTTGGAATTGTTTTTACATTACAATCTTTTTTTAAAGAAACTGCAGTAGAATCCTGATATAAGGAACTCTGCAGGGAACCAGAAAAGATAATTAAATATTATCTATCATGAGCAACAATTTAATCAAACTTCATGGTCAAAGCTTCAATTAATTATGGTAATTAGAGAAATAAAGGCAAGGGGCAATTTAAAACAGAAATGGGAAATGGCGGATAGATGCAATTTCATGACAGGTTAACCCTAACAGACTTTTCAGTTAAAAAATTCTAGTACCAAAGGTAATTTTATGTAGGCAAATTCAAAGTTGCTTTCAGTTACATTCAACGGAAAACTGCGAAAAAGCGCAGCAGCGAAGCAATGTCCTCAGCAAATTTTGGCGGGTTTTTGGTTGAAACTAGTCCCAGGCTCCTTTGAATTTTCTATTTTGAGCAAACAGATTGAAAAGACGGAAAAATGCGGATTGCACCAATCAGGGCTGTGGCCTTCTACACAACTTAATTATTATCTTCAAAGTAATATCGTAATTACAATCGAACCTCTAATAGCGATCACCTCCGAATATCGGCCACCTATTTTACAAATTTTCCCTCTAAAAGGGGCCACACAAGTGAGTTAATTCGAACATTGCTGAAATACGGTCCTAACATTTTCATTTGTAAACAGTTTTGAATTTTGATTTCGAGTCTTTGTGGGTGCAGCCTCTTCAACCAAACCATAAAATTTATTCCTCAAGAGGACAGCAGACAAAAATGAAATTAAAGTATAGGCCTATTTATTTGTCACTTTATAGCTTCAAAGATGGGACTAGGTGACTTTTTTTTATTCTGAACTTTACCCTTTTTATCTGTCTGCTCACCAAAATCTTATTCATTTGTAAATTTACTGCTACCAGTCAAGGATCGACTATTTTGCGGACAATTTTTTCATACAGGTTAATATCTGCAAAACTGGCACTCAAATGTCTTCAAAAAAAAACATATAAGCGCATAAATGAGATTAGCGCTAATTGACCTTGGAGCTAAAAGTGGCCGCTATTAGAGTTTCGACTGTAGCTGCACATAGATGAAATTTTGCTTTTCTTCTTAGTCATCTTTCAAAGAGAATAAATTGCTTAAAAATGTCTACCCACCTTGATTGCAACATTGTCACACCCTTCCACATCAATTTGCAGTTGAACTAGAAAATGAAATTTAAATAACAAATTAGAATACGTTTTATTTTTATTTGAACTTGAATTATTCGAAGATTTTGTTGAAAAATTATACATATTCTGAAGGAAAATGTTTTCTCAGTAATTAGCCCTTAAACATCTTCTTTGAATCTGAGAGCAAGAGTAGATTCAGAAAGGATGTAGTTCTGGACATGCCAAAAAGGGAGGGGGTCACTTCATTACAGACCACCAGAAGAATGGGGTTACTTCATTACCCGGTGATGTCTGGAGAGAAATGTACAACAGTTTTCGGTCATTTAACAGCTTAGATTCGTGTGAATAAGGGAGGAGGGGGTATTTTTTACTGTTGAAATTCTGGAATAGATATTTTTGTTTCAAAGAAATCATGTGTACCAGGACAATATATTGAGGCTTTAAAAGGGAAGATCAAAAATGAACATGAACCATAAATATTTAATACTTGTGCGATTCATCAAACATAATTAAAAGAAAAACAAATAAAAAGCATTATGCTTGGTTTAAAATAACATACCACGTTTGCCACAGGCAGCAAGTAAGACTGATGCAAAAAGAAATGCGAACACGCAAAGTTTATCCATATTTCATAAGAAATCACCTGTAAATAAAAGAAATTAATTTCAATTTCTAAAAAATTACTGGCACTTGCCATGCTTGTTTTTTACAACAAAACTGTTACGGACAAATAAGAACAAACACGAGGCTTAGCAGTTTCGATAAAAAAATTAATTTTAAATAGTTACTTTGAAGCGGTCGACCAAAATACGAAATTTCCGGAATGTTAATTTTTGGCCGGCCTGTATTTTAGTTAATCGTTTTGTATTAAAATATTCAGATGCTCCAAGCCGGTACAAAGAAATGATAGATCTTTATTATTACTTCGAGGGCCACTAAAAATCCGCAAAACTGCTACTAACTAAAAAGCTACATTTTCAACTCCAAAAACATCCCTGGTCAAAAGGGATTTACAGGATCGATGCAATTCAAGAATTATTTCGAAAAGATAACAATGCCACATAAAAAAGGCCAAAAATGTGTCCATCATAAACAGTCATGTTATATGTCAATGTGATATGCTATATATCAAGGGCAGTGTCACTTGTTGTTCTGTTTATATATATGGAGACTTTCCACATAAAACGTCAATATAAATAACAAATATCTTGTGTTGCCCGTGCTTATTTAATTTAAATAAACCGGTGGTCCCACGGAGTCCCTATTTGGAACAGATACCGCAGCAAAAGTTGTTTTTGATTCCAACAGCACAGTGATGGAGGAGCGTATATTGTAGGGAGATTTCAACACAACAAGATTAGGTCAGCAAATGATTACAATTGTTGCATTTTGGCTGAAGCTCTTCCAGCTCCACCGTCCCTAAAGCAACACAAGTTGGCTTGTATGTAAAATTCAGGAAAAAAAAATAAAAATCATTGTCCTGTACAATTGGAATAGAAAAAATGCATTCCGCATACACACATTTTGACAACTCTTGTTAAAGGGATTTCATAATAGGCATAATACTGCTAACCAACAAAAACCTAATTTTCCTGCTTAGGAAAGACATCATTTCAACAATTTACAAACCTTTATGTTTTTACAAACCTTCAACAATTTTACAAAGTTGTATTTTCCAAATTGGATCTGTTGATAATAAAAAAAAACCAGACAAATAATATAAGTCATGTCTTACCACAAAATTTACTTTCCTTGACACCAGCTAGATTCTGTCGTACCTGAGCAATCTGTTAATTCTTGATTGCTTTTATAGCAGTTTGAAAGAGTATGTTTCACGTCAATGGAACGTTTTCAAAATAATCATGCCTATTGACGTACTGATTATCTAATCATCATGGAGATTTTAAAGATGATGTTGAAAGATACTCTTTAGGCTCTTTAGTGTTGTTCGAATATATTATTCACAAAGAAAAGATTAAAGTACATCTTTGACGTACAAGGAACTATCCGTATGGTTATATTTGGACCCAAATGGAATGACCCAAAAATAATCATGAGATTTCTGTTTTTTTTCAAAAGATCGTTTTTTCAAAAACAACTCTGTTTTAAACTTTGCCTTTGTTTAACCTCCTGAAATCAATCCATAAATTTTGCAATTTTAAAATAGAATGGAATACGGAGATTGCACATTGTGCCACTCGCTAATCCAGATAAGATTAAACATAGTCTCGCTGTATGATTGCTGATTTAACAATCAAATGCAAAAGTTCTGATTTTCCAATCAGATATGCAATGCCTTTTATCATCCATTTGTTTCTCTCCGCTTCAAATTTACGAGTTTACGTGACTATCTGTCTGAACATGAACATGAACATGAACATGAACATGAACATGAACATGAACATGAACATGAACATGACGCCATCATCAGTATACTTAGAACCAGAAAATGAAGAAATAGAAGCATTGCTTGAAACTTGCGATCTATTAAATGGAGTGGTGTAAAACTACCGACCACACCGACCACAGACCACTGACAGGGATTCCAAATACCACAATAAATTAAATGATTGGGTTTTATGGATTCTAATGGGAAACACCTCCAAACTCATTGTTAACTTCGACTTCTTTTATCGACGATATAAATCCACAATAAAGTGAAAGTCTTCACATTGCAAAAAACGACAGTTCATTTCAAACGCATGTTATAAAGAAACAGTCAGAACATCTTAAAGATTTTGCATACTTCCAGAAATCATCGCTGCAAGCAAAATTTATGTTGCTTTGTCCAGTCAGTCCCTGGGCTTTTTATCTACCTTCATTGCTAATTGGTACCCCTGTACAACCATAGAGTCTGTTAAATTATGTGTGTGCCCGACGCGCCCTCGGTAGGTAAGCGCCTTCGTGCCCACGTGCCCACATGGCTTTTTTTCTTACGTGCCCTCATTAAGTTCTTTGTTACGTGCCTTTTTTTCTTATACTGAAAAGTACAAGCTCTTTTTGTTCATAGAATAGCCAAGTCTCATTAAATCATACTCAAATTATTCGAGATAACGTCGTTGGCTGACCAAAATGTTACATAGCAAGAATAATCATATATTATTTTATTGAAACGAGTTTTCTATTTTGAAAGTAAAGTAAAAAGAGAGTATCAAAGGATATTTTTGTACGTGTACGCACTTTGACTTTTAAGAAAATTCGCCAAGACCAGTACTGGAATTTTATTAGGCGAAGCACAGGAAGCCCATATTGCATAAATTTTATTACGAAAGACTGCATTTATTTTCTGAATAGTAATTTCGCTACTTAGAAAAAATTGAATTCTTACTTTTCTCCGTTTTCTTTCTTTAATTTCGTTTCCTTGTGCTCTATCTGTATTATTTTATCTTATTGTATTTATATATCTTTTCCCTTTATTCATTTTTTATTTCATATTTTATCTATTTCATTTATTTTATTTAAAAATAGGATAAATATTGCTTGCATTGGCACGTGGGCACGTACGCACCACGTAAGAAAAAAGGTATATGAGCACGAGAGAACGAAGATACTGAGGGCACGTATGGCATGTAATTTAGCAGACTCTATGGTTGTACGTGGTTACCAGTTAGCAATAAAGGTAGAGAAAAAGCCCGGTGACCGTATGGACCCAACAACAGAAATTATTCTTGAGTTTGGAGGTGTTTTCCACAAGAAGCCATAAAATCCAGCCATTTAATTTATTGCGGTATAGTGTGTCGGTTGTCGGTGGTCGGTGGTCTTCTTGGTCGGTGGTCGGTGGTTTCCTGGTCGGCGGTCGATGGATTTCCTGGTCGGTGGTCGGTGGACTGGTCGGTGTGATTGGTGGTTTTACAGCACGCCCTATTAAATATGGTAAATCTGACTTTCGCAAGTTAACTTCAACAACTTTAAAAGCAGAACACGCGAAATGAGAATTGAAAGTTCAGGGGAAGCGTGAGCTATGGTTAATCGAAATTAATTTTTATCTCGCAAACGTGTCTCAGTTCCACACACACATAAAGAGTTACCCACATTCTTGGATGTTTTCCACATTCTTGCAAAAACCATTGTGTATAGTGTTAAAACAGTTTTGACGTCAGTCAAACCATAAACATACCATGGATTATGAGTAACAGTGCATTAGTGCATTTTAATATCAGTATTACAGTTCAACGCCGTAAGATTATGATAGTGTGTGTAACGTGACAAGTGGCCATGCCGCCACAAGAAGATGACAAGTTTACGCCATAAACTCAGCATTCATGCTGTCATCTTCTGGTCAGGGGGACTACACCATAAATTCTGAAATAACGAAAGCAATTTTTGTTTTTCAAGAACGATGATAACGATGATAAAGTATTTATGCATTTCAAACTCGATTTTCCATGAACGTAACAGTTTTCCATGAACATGGGAAACGTTTGTTTTTCCACAAAAGGAAATGTGTTAATCCTGGAAAATCTTTTTCCTGCTTTTGTCTTCAGAACATTTAGATCATGAATAGTCCTAAACTTTGATTGAATTCCGAGCCAATTCTACTAAAAACCATGACAAAAGTATGTTTATTTCTCGATTTTTGATATATTTTGCATCCTTAACATAACTTAAAACCCTTACATAAAAATAAACCAAAATTGAAATTCAGGTTCAGTGATAAATACGATGAGAAGTTTAATGAAAAGTGAATTCTACTTTGCAACAAGTCATATCACAGAAAACAATCATAACTTCTGACGTGGGTCACTGAAAAGATCTTTTCCTGGCAGGGACGTCAATTTTAGGGGGTTTGGGGGTGGTTCATCCCCTTCCAATCATGCAAAATGCTATTTGTTGTTAAAAATTAAGCTTCGTGAAACTGTGTATGTTTCTTTTGTCTTTTCAATTAACAGATCAAATCAAGAAAATTGTCTTAACAGAAACTACCACACCTTAAATAGAAAAGAAAAAAAAAAGTAGAAAAAGAAAAGACCTCAAATAAAATAAATTTCGTTTGATTGTTCAAAGTAGATGGAAATTCGTCACAGGACAATTTTAACTTCTAGTAACAATCTACCCATGGCCTATGCCTGGAAGGGGCCTCTAAATTCTTTAAACAAATTTTTTTATGCTTGAATCCTCCTGAGAATACATTTAATAGTATATTAACATTTCATGGCCTTGGCCCACATATATTTATATTTGGCAGTTTTGCCTTGCCGCGTACTTCATTTGGGTCCCGTACTTCATACAGTCTTACTTTTATTTGGGGCCCATGCATAGAGTTATTCTTGTTTTTATTTGGGACCCCCTAAAAAGTCCTGTTTTTAATTAAGGCCCCTGCATAGATCGAATATTTTTTTGTATATTTAGGCCTATCGATTGATTCTGTTTTCTCTGCATATAGTCTTATTTTTCTTTGGGTTTCTGCGGAGTCCTGGTGTTTCATTCATAAAGATAGGCGTTCTAACATGCATCCATTGCCCCCTACCTTTTGATAGGGTGCTCTTTTTGAAAAATTTGCCTTAAAACTATCCCAGTATGGGCGCTATCGTGTGGCACTTTTTTTGCCCCTAATTTTTAGTTGTTTAGTTTGTCTCTGGCCTGCACTTCGTTTTTACTATTTGGAGAGAGGGTAGCATACCCGCACATTCATAGAAGCCAAAAAATTTGGCGTAAACATCATGGAAAATGAAAAATCTTACTTCTACATTTGAATTTATCAGTTCATGAGAAAGAGGGAAGAGCAACAAGAGGGGGATTTTGGTGCTCGCGACCTATGCCATTTTCAATATTAGCCCATTTAACATAAATACTCACTAAGTTACAAAATTTTAGTCTACAGTTTATACAAATATAAGGGAGTAAATAACTTTCGTAGTTCAATGTCTCTTGATCGTGAAAGTGAACAATTAAAATCAGCTCTGACCCTGATTCAAAGGCAGCAAAGTAATTCTTAGTAACCATACCTTGTCGTTAAGCAGAGCACATGGGCATTAACAACAATACTAATAAAGAATTAAAGAATGAAAAGAAAGTAGAAGAAAAAATAATCTAAAATAAAAAGAAAGTAGAAGGAAAAAAATGTCAAATATATAAGCAGCCTAAATAAAGATAGAATAAAGATAAAAAGTTTATACAGAGTTGCAGCTTCTAATATTACATCGATTCTAATTCTACTTTTTTAATTTTATTGCACTTGTGTGTTTATATCAACGATGACGCCATCAATAACTTAGTTTAATTGTAGGAAATCCTGGAGTGGAATAATTATAAAAATTAGCAGTTTTTGGAAAATATTTATTATAAGTTTTATGAAAATTTAGTGTTTAATTTTAGTTTTAATGTTTTGGGAGGCAAATTTTGAGCATTTTGCATTTCGTTTTTGGGCCGTTCACATCAATGTTTTATAAGTAAGCGTTTAACTTCAATTTAAAAAGTATTGTTTCTTTTCGTATTTTAAAAATTGTATAGATTAAAAGTTGAGAGAAGTACAGAGTAATATTTTGGTAATATTTTTCAGTAAAAAGGGCGCTCCTGGAAAAATAAATGGCGTGGTGGAAAAATAAAAGGCGTATTGGAAAAATAAAAGGCGTGTTGCAAAAATAATCCCCCATTCCACCAAACACAGCTGGCGCCAATGATTCATATTTTGATATCGCCTTTGGCGAATTAGCTTCCCAAATCGAAAAATGCTTCCTACGGGTCTTTGTTAGCGGCAAAAATGCTTTATTGGGCACTTTGAAAAGCCAGCAAGTGACTGAAAGCCAGTGGTTTTAATGTTGACAATTTTCATGCAGAAATATTTTTTGACATAGAATGTATCCTTTATATATACATTTTTGCAAGATCTTAACATGGAATGTTTAAGCAACTTTTTCATATAGTTTTTCCTTAAAGAGGGCGGTTCCCTTATTTTCCGAGAGTCTTGAGGGCGTAGTCTAAAAAAACTTCATTCACCTGTAGGGCCAATCGCAAAATGGCTCCGGGGCCCGCGCTGGCTCTCGGTGGCCCTGAATATTGAATACTGTTAAATAGTAATCATTTGATTTATTTATGATAATTTTTCTCCATTGTTTTCTTCATTTAAACTTCCTAATGGTAAATAAACTAGCTCGATAAATTCATATAAACTGTTGATAATAACTAAAGCGTCAATGGGAAGATTGAAAGTGGTTGCAGTCAACCTCCGCTCTGAAGAACCCCCCAGCACCCTAAACGAATTTGTGTGTGGGGCTTGTTTTATCCTTAAAACTATAATTTTAGAAATTTACTTTAAAGCTATCAAGACATGTTAAGCATTAATTTGAAAGCGTGAAAAGTGCGCTGTCCGGTGTTCTGTAAAAGGTGCATAGATGTGAAACCCAATCACATGATGGTGATGTAAAAAATACATCACCAAGCGTGTTGAAGTCCGTATCTAACAACAACAAACTGGTATCCAAGCGCGAAAAGTGAATTGCCAAGCGTGATGATGTGACATGTTCGTTGGCAAGGATGACTGATTTGACATTATCCAGCTTCTGGAAGAAGAGGAAAGAGAGAGAGAGAGATCTGGGAATACCAGCAGAAGCTTTTGTCTCCAAATACTTTTTTGATAACTAATAATCATCACCGCGTCTCTACTGGCTGCTTTAACAGGGGCTAGAACGCAAGGAATGGGGTGCAATTTTTTGTTTGGGGCCCGCATGGGCCAAGATTTTTCTATTCAGTGTTGAAGGTGGAATCTTTATAACGAAATAGTGTTTGGGACTGGTTTTATCTATAAGATTATAATTTTGAATTTTAAAAATGAAAGTGTAGAAGGCACGCTATCAGGTGTTCTATATAAGCCTACACGTTTTATTATGAGAATCTTTTTATTAGAAATTTACTGGTGAAACCAACGAAAAATTAAGAGAAAAGCCCGGTGACCATATGGACGCAACAACAACAACAACAACAACAGCATAAATTAATCTTGCAGCGATGATTTCTGGAACCATGCAACACATTTTGGATGTCCTGATTGTTCCCTATAACATGCGTCTGAAATTAACTGCTGTATTTGCAATGTAAAGACTTTCACTTTATTGTAGATTTAGACCATTAGATTTAGAAAACAACCAAATTTCAGAAATTATGAATAATTAGTTAATTTAATTTTGGATAGAACGTTATTTTAATATAATTTTGGATAGGACGTTAACTTCGAAATTAGAGGGTAATGAGGCATAGCACTCAACACGCTCTAATTCGTTTACTTGTGAAAATAAAATCCTGCCTTGATGATAAACTGATAACAGATACTATTTTTATGGATCTCTCAAATGCATTCGATTGTCTCCCTCGTCACCTTCTCGTCGCTAAAATGCATGCTTACAAATTCAATAAAAACAATATCCACAAAAGAGCGCTGAGGGTTGATAATGATGATCACAAATCAAGCTTTGAAGAACTTCTTCGTAAAGATGGACGGGGGGAGATGGGACCGTCACAATGCATCAGAGAAACATTCAACCACTAGCAAAATAAATTTATCAAACAATTAATAACTTCAGTTCAACTTTTGTGTACGAAACCTTTAACCTTTTAGATACAACATATAACTTAAGAGACCAATTATTCAAGAGAAAGAAACCAAATACTGATTTATATAGTCTAGATACAATATCACATAGACAATGCAATGAACTATGGAACAGCATTCCAGCTGCTATTAAAGCAGCAAAAAAGCTGGATACAAAAAGAAATCAAACGAGTAATAGATCTTGCATGTTCATGCAGACTCTGTACGCCCTACATTCATAATATTGGCTACATTGCATAATTGAAGAAAATATTTTTGAAATTTTATGAAATAATTTTTACCACTGTTTTAGCTTATAATCTTTCATCTTTCATATTCTGAAAATGCATACTATGTTAATTATACAACTCTTCAAGTATTGATACAGATACGGGGAAAAATGTCTGGAGATTTGGTACAAAAAGAGACATATGTAGGGAATTTGTGGCTTGAAATCTTGAAATGTTACTCATTTGGTCGACACGTCAAATATTTTCAATAATAAAGTACCCCAGGGCTTATTAGAGAGGGTGACAGCTCCAATCTAGCGAATTTTCAAGCTTTTAAATGAATTGAGTTGTCTGCTGTTGAATTCAATTTAAATATCGGTACCGGTTACTTAAATGTGGTTTGGAAACCGGTCCCGTTTGGGCTGGAACCTTGAAACTAATATGATGATATAGGTAACAAAGACGACCCCTCTTTTGAGTAACCAACGAGTTATTTGGGTTATTTTGTCTTTGAGTAACAATATGGCTTTAATGAAAATCTCTTTCCAGGATGAATTCCTTCAATTTATTTGACTTTGTGACAAAAGCCGATCTTGGGAAAAAACATTTAAAGCTTGGAATTTTCCTCCGAATTGTTCTCCAACTAAATACCCTGGGTACAAGACAGGGTAGATAAAAATAAACGATGCCAACGTTGGAATTGATAAGAGAAATTCCTATTTTCAGGACAAAAGAGGCTCAATTATTTCCAGTAAAAAAAGGCCAGTTATCTTCGGGGAAAGGTCCAAAAATAGTTCAGCCTTCCTGAACTTTCCCAAATGTGTGATAGACCCACCCACATAGTCCTTTATATATTGTTTTACGCCTCCTTTATCTTCGAAACGTGCTTTTTTGAGAAACGTTAACATCAATCATTTCTAAGGAAAATAATAAGAAAATTATATTTTGCTTTGCTTGTCCATATTTCTATGGGCTTTTCTCAAAAACCATAGTTATATTTCATAAATTTAAATAACTATATCAGTGATTTCTGTCATTTATCTCTAAAAAATGCTTTGGCGTTATCGTTATCGTTGTTGCGAGATGCATTGAAGTAGTCAGGTAATTTTTCTCTTTTTCATGATCGTTATTCAACAGAGAAATAAAATTCTAAATATTTTACAGCAGATCAAGTATTATTTTCAACTAAAATAATTTAAAAACATGAAATGAAAGTTACACATAAAATGTATTGACAAGGGGGTCTTGGCAAAAGTCAACAAGTCCAATGCATTAAGAGTGCTTAACGCAATCCAATTGCTGTGCCAAGAGCAGGGTGTTTGGCACTGATCCAACGCAGACTGTCTGTGTAGCATCCACAGCCACCATAATGCATTTCAGTGAAAAGAAAGAAATTCAAAGGCATTCTTCTTCCAGAGTTGGGCCTAACGGCAGAGGCTCTCCAATCAACTGCTACTCCCTTACGCTCATAAATCAAATTATTAAGATGATATTTGGAGTGAACTTTTTCTTTTGGGTTGGAATAAAATGCAAAAAAGTTATTCCTTCCGTTGCAGTTTCGGTACTTTACTGCCTTTCCATTAGATATGAAACCAAGATACTTTCCGTTTACCGGTTTTGCCGCAGGCAGTGTTCCAACGAATATATATGGTGCAAGATTAGCGTTAATTGGTCTTGTGTGCCCTTTGTAGGCATTCAATTGAATAGAAAGACTGCCGCTGCCTTGGTATTGCTTAATGACTGTGTAAGGCTGCGTTCCATCTGGCTTTGAAATTCGCATCAACACATCTCTACGATTAGTGACCAAAATCTT
>JAYJMH010064847.1:0-11803 GCA_036873815.1 Phacellophora camtschatica | reverse complement strand
TCAAATTGAGTGCTTACAGGAAATAGAGCGAAAACAATCGATAGTCCTTTGAAACCACGTAATATTTTCCAGATTAGCTTATTTCTATATTTAACAAAATTGACCAAAAAATAAAAGCTTTTTGTCGAGTTCATTGTTTCAAAAGCTTCGTTGTGTTGTGTTATTTTGATTCGCGCGCCGCACTCTGATCGCGAGAGTTTTTGGTCGCGCGCCCTTAATTTCTGAACGTGAAAGCCCTGAATTTAATATCTTTTTTGCCCAAAATCTACCTAATAATTGCTGCTAGACATATATACTCAACGAAGCCAAAAATAGAAGATTTCTGCTGCTGTAAATACTAAATTTTAGCTTTAAAAAGGCAATTACATGGCTGATGGTATATTTATTTTCATCTTTGCAGATAAAGCGAGATAGGGAACAATTACAAGCAGAATTTGGGAAAGTCAACATGGCGAAGTCAAAACTGGAAAGTCTTTGTAGAGAATTGCAGAAGCAAAACAAGCTTATCAAGGTACTGTGAAAGAAAATGTAATTTTAAACCCAAAAAGTAAATTTCATGTACAAGCTTTATGTTTGCATTCATGTTTTGTTGTACATGCATAAAATATTTTAGGTTTTTCCGTGACATATTTCACTATTTAAAGACTTCTGCAAATAGTTCCTGCTGCAAATAATTTCAGTTTTGCTTTTATGGATGTAAAATTTCACTTAAGAATGAGAATTTAAATGGAGACTTTTATAAAAATATATATACTGGGTGTGTCCCAAAAATATGGTGGCATGTTTGACAGAGTCCCATCCGTTGATACATCATGGACTTTCGGAAAAGTAAAGTTTGCATTTTATTCCCACCTCAGTTTTTCTCATTCTACATGTCCTACATTCCGTGGTTTGAATTCAGTCACAGGGAAACTGTCAGGTGCGATCGCGTTTATAGTTGTCGCATCACATTCTTAGGATGAAATACAGAGAAGAGCTGAGGAAGAAGATAGAAAAAGACGGGAACTATCTCAAAAGTTTCAATCAACAATAAATGACATCACAACACAAATGGGTGAAAATCATAAAAGGAATCAACAGTTGAAACAAGATAATACTGAGTGAGTAACCTGTAATTTATTAACTTAATGCTCCCTGAAATTAGTCAGTACTCTTACACAAATCACTTGGTTAATTAACTTCTAGCAGGGGGAGAACACATGTGCAAAGTTGAAAGATGTTTTGTTCAATGTTGTAAGGTAGATATTTTCTAACAATTTAAACACATTTTTGCATATTTACCCCTGGTTATCTCTTCAATCAATATCATTTTCTGCTGTTCAATATTGCATTTTTGGGGGCAATGACTAAGCCTAATTTTTCTAGTTACTAATAGAAAATTACTTAAATGCAATTGCAAACAATCATATCAGAGATGTTATCAGACATACCGGGTGCTCTGAAAGGAGTTTCCCTCTTCAGCAGCCCATATAAAATCAAGCTGTCGACTGGTTGAAGTTATTCTAACATTGTTTCATAGCGTAGGCATGAACTGAGATATTTCAGATTTTTCCAGATTTTTCCAGTCATTAAAATACGTCAAAATTATGAATTTTATAAAATGAGGCAATTTTTAAATGTACAAGAAAGGCAACAAAATGTAGTAACAGAGGAGCCATTTTGGTTTTGAATAATTGAACCTATGACAAATATGGACGTTTTTTCGTGGCTTGGGAACCATACATTTTTTTCCTTGAGACACTTGGGACGTCCCTGCATCTATTTGGAATAATTCTTTATTGTTTTTATTATACCCAAGGAGTATTTCCATTGTTTCATGGTTGAAATCCTCTTTTTTGTAAATTTTCATATTTGACTTATTTTCAATGCCAGGAAACGTCCTAAAAATATGATATGTCTGAGTTAATACTTTAGCTTTTAAACAAAATTTAAATGATTTTAATCCGCCAATTTTCAGGTCACCCGGTATATCTTAGTTAAAAGAAAAACAAATTTAAGATTTTAGCATACTAATGCCTTTCAAACGTATGCTAATAACAGAGTTACTGAATCAACTACCGTCACAAGTGTTAAGATTAATAACAATATAAGATAGTCACTAATATTAAAATGATAAATGAGTCAAAATCTAAAACAGCATGCCCGGATTTATTTATTTATTTATTCGCAATATAATAAGAGTTTGGGTGTCTTTAAAGATTAAAAGGCGAATATTAAGAAAAGATGAGTTTAATTAAATCTTAGTTTCTAAATGCCCTGAAAGGCATGAAAAGAAAATTTATGTTATTTTTGTTAAATAATTTATAGGTGGGAGACTATAAATGGTTTTTCCTTTAGGTTTTATTCATTTTCCCCCTATTTTTTCAATAGCCTAGCTCAAAAATTGAAAGGACTTGTTGAACAATACGAAGTCAGGGAGCAGGTGGGTACAGCATTTCATTTCATTTTTTATCTCATTTATTATTATCCACGAAGACAGATGCCCTTCAACAAATATGTTGTTTTACAAGGGGCCCTCCCAAAATATTACAACTAAACCCAATTTACAATATATATCATACCGGGTGACCCAAAAAAAAAACTCTAAAGATTTGATGGACTGCATTGAATGAAATATAACTGAAACGGCTCCCAAATGTTTTTGTAGTACTTCATTGATTGTTAACTTACCGGTAAATACCTTATTTAGCATTATTGGTTGCTTATGAGCCGAGATATTCATCTTCAAATCTCAAATTTGCCTTCACCTCAAAACTTTGGCTGAACGGCCTAAAAAAAAATTATTTAGCAGGGAAATCATCGAGACCTCGCTACAGCAATCGTCTAGTGGAAGGAAAAATTTGTTGAGGAATTTAAAAAATTTATTTTATTTGCTTACAGCAATTTTACGGTTTCAGCATAGTCGTCCATTTTGAATTATTCACTATATATAATTTTAGATGTAAGAGCAGTGTTACTTGCATTTTCATTTTGTTTAAATGATATCAACTTTTTTGTAGCACATAGAAAAGGTTTTGAAAGCAAAACAGTTAGAGCTGCAACTTTGTGAAGCAAAGCTGCAACAACAAACCCATATACTTCAAGAGGAAAGACAAAACAATTTAAAAGAAAAACATGCTGTGAGTGTTTATTATAAAGTTATATGTATGTCATTTTAAGGTAGACTCTATCTATGAATTATGATGTCGGCGTTGATTGAATTTCACAACCTCCTATTGCTTTTCAATGTTATGTAAAATAATCTATATTAGATCTTGTTCTGTTTGCGCTATACTAAAGGCCAATTCACACATTGTTTTGTTTGCAGCTTCTGACAGACTCTCTGGAACAAGAGAAAAAGGTGGAGCTTTTGGTAAAGCAAGAAGCGGAACTAAAAGGCCAGGTATATATATATATATATATATCTGATAATTGTGTTTAATTTAAACTTAAGGCAATACAAGAACTCGCCATGCCAGTAAGAAACCGACTTATAAGAAGTTACAGGCTGATTTTTTGGCAAAAACTTTGCAATATATATATACTTTAAGGGAAGAAACTTCTGTGGGAAGAAACTTTCACGGAATGTTTTGCGGGAACAAACTTTTACGAAATGTTTGGAATTAACTTAGAGACCTCAGAGGAATAAACTTTCGCGGATTCGTTTTTTAGACAAAAAAGAAGATGCGATATTTCGAGAATCTTAGACATACGAATCTTACAATCACGATTATATTCTCAATATTTGTTATCCTGCACCATAATTTCAATGTAAGGGCAGTAAAAAGCCACATTTTTAGGCTCGAGGTGTTGGTTCATGGTTGTTTTGTTAAGAAAATCTTCACCGATGACCTTTTGCCAATTTAATTTATTGGAATAAATTTTTGCGAATTGTAAATGTTATAGTCATTTCGCGGAATGAACTTTTATGGATTCGCATCATAAAGTATTTAAAATTTATTGAATGAGTTATATAATTTAAATGATGGGAATAATTTTTAATTATATAACTGTATTGGTGGGATTTTTCCATCGCATTACTGGCAGCATTCTTGGTAATTTGAATCTTCTGGTTTATGTTCAGTGAATATTCATTTACTTTATCGTAGTTATCACTATATACAGAAAAGTTTGTGGAGTTTCAGTCGACGTTGACGAAGAGCAATGAAGTGTTTGCTACGTTCAAGAAGGAAATGGACAAGGTGATTTATTTAATGAAGAAAATTCGTTAATTTTAAGAATTAACTTTATACACATATAAATGTATCCATATTTTATTCGCTAAAGTGCAGTTTAGATAGCCGACCGACTTAAAATTTTGAACTTTACATTGTTTTGATTATCTGTTCATTGGCTGATTTATTTGAGCGATCGTGGAATTCAGCGTTTGATTGCGTATGCAAGCAAGAAGATTGGTGCGTGTAAAACAACATAAACAAAATTGAGAAAATGTTTGCTGTCTGGAATAAATTTTATATCGTTATTATCATCATTGTCATTATCATTATGTCATCGATGTCACCAAATATTGTTATTAACGTTGCTGCTATCATTATTATTTCGGCATCATTATGCTATGCACTATTCATAATATAACGTATTGAAGTTATTACATTTATAGTATTACGTATTAACATATTACAGTTGACCCAATAGCTACTTTACCGTTAACTTGATAGTTGACCCGATAGCTACTATCAGGCTCCTTTTCCGATAGTTAGTTCCGATAAATGGTCCCGACCCCGCGCTTTCACAGGAAATTTGACTTCGAAACACAGAGCCTCCACCACTTGGCCACTCAATCCCTATGCTATGCACTAGTTATAGTTTAATGTGTGACGGGTAACAGCAAAACAACAAGGTAACATATAGCAATTAAGAAGAAAGTCAGTGCAATGCTTTTCATGTCGTATTTTCGTCCTTTTACTTGTCAGCTTCTTTTCGTATCAGTGATTAATCTATGTTCTCTTTGCATGAGTATTTTAATGTGGGATCATATAAGGAAGCAAATTTTTCTTACACCACAAGGTATAGATATGTGGGCTCTTTCCGTAGGAAATTTACATGGCAAATCGTCTGCTATTTAATTGAAATTGCATTACTTTTGTTTACCATATTGTTGATGATGTTTTTTTTCACCACATATATTTTTTCGCTTTGCCAGATGACAAAGACCATTCGTAAACTCGAGAAGGAAACAAACACGTGGAAAACGCGTTATGAAAATACCAATGTTTCACTTATACAAATGGTGGAGGAGGTGAGTTTTACTTCTATTTACTTATGTTTAGGACGCATGTAAATAGGAAATATATAGTTTAATATTTATTGAACTTATCCTAGACTTCACACTTGTCGTGCAAGCATTTGGTTTGAAGGGGACACAGTAGAAAATTGCATAAAAAACCCTCAAGCTGAATCTTCATGGTGAAATTTTGCATGACTTTTTCACAAAATTAACCACAAAAAAAATATAGTTGATTGGAGAATTTGTAAGTGTCCAATTTTACAGTTAGGTAGTCAACTTACCCTCCCTCTCTCTCTCTCAGCTATGTTTTTAAGTGGTACCCAAAAAATATAGGTTCTTTTGGTGCGGCAAACGAAATTAAGGTAAGGGGTAAACTCGTATTACAACTTATGAAGCCTGCGATTGCTTCCTTAAAAGAGTATTTTAAATTGTTTATCAAAAGGTCACATGGTTGTAGTCTCTGGTTAAAAAGTGTAATTGATGTACTTAAAGTTTGTAAATTTAGTGTTGATGCAGCGACGACGGAGCTCGGTTCAAAGGATTGCATTAGGGGGGAGGCAAAAACGTTCTTCAGGGAGATCTGGCTGACTGGGCTGCAAAAATAGAACAGAATGGCTAGACTTATTACAATCCTCGTAGTTATTGCTATTAAAACCTGATGGACGCTCGCCTGCCTGAAGTGACAGCAACAACAACAAAAAACGAAAGAATATGGATCGTGTGGAATGAGACTACACAATGACAAGGAAAATGGCTGACCAAGCCGACTAAAAAGTGCCATCCCCCCTCCTCCTACATTGGCTACGTCCCTGGGTAGATAAACTAGATGAAAGGAGAAAAGTTAGCATTTTGTTTTTTTTAAACCCGCATTTTTTAAATTGGTTTCCTGTTTTGTTTTTATAGCGTACTCAGAAGGATAACGAAATTTTTTCGCAAAAAGGCAAAATTGAAAAACTGGAAAAGTTGTGCCGAGCTCTGCAGGCAGAGAGAAGAAAACTTAAAAAAGAATTAGAGGGACAAGAAAAGGTACACTGCTTCATTTGTGTTTCTTGATTTTTATTACGTTTCCGTTTAATGACAGTATGAATTTTAGGCATAGCAACAGTGATATTTTACTCTTTCGTGCTTAGATTGGCAGCACTTACAAGCCAAATTGATTCAAAAGTTAAATTTTCATTTGAATATTCGAAACTAACATACCCGGCGACCCAAAAAAAAGCTTGAACGTTTGAAATCACCAATATTCGAGTGTGTTACCGATCCAGCAAGCTTGTTTGTACAGAAAAGCCTTAATTAATGATAGAAAGTATTTCACCAGCACATTAAAACTTAATTAAATTTTTTTTTAAATGACCTGGTTTTGATGCATGATATCAGATGTTGATGCAAAAATATCATTTGCTGTATTTTGACGCTTTAAAATTCATCTTTTTAATTTGAATTACAAAGTTTTTAAAAAGTATAGCTCAAGGTTAGGTTTTTCAAGGCCAAATTACGTCATATTTTGCCAAAGTTACCAAAATAACTGCGGTTTCTAAAATCAATTTGGTCCTTCTAACGTTGGTAGAAAAATAAATTTTTGAAATTCAAACAAAATCAATTTTTGGTGATTTTTTAGAACACCCGACACGATTCTTCTGTCTGAATTTTGGTCCAGAATATATTACGTTTTATGTTGTTTGTCAATGGGTCATATTGCCTTGTTGTCTTTTTAGGTTAACGCATATATTTTTTTGTCTATACTAAAATATTTTCTTCTATGATAGATCGAACAGACATTAAGCAATTCCGCTGGACAGGAAGCTAATTTTATTGAAACTGCCCCTCTGCCACAAGAAATTGACAACGAAGGGAACTGTTTGAAAGTTGATGAAAGCTTAGAAAAGCGGGAACCATCTGCAGACAAGGCTGAACCTGCTTTGAAGGACGAGAGTTGCATTCAAAAAGAAGTTATTGATGTGGTAGGCAATGTCGAGAAGAACGTAAATGAACAAAATCTTAACGGTGTGTGACAGGTCTAGTCCATCAGGGGGGGGGGAGTATTTTTATTTTTTCACCTTCGTTCTTGTTCATTTTAGCGTGGGAATTTTGGAAAGGTTGTTGTGCAGCATGATTTGAATTTTCATGAAAAAATCACAATTATTGTTTTTTTGCAGTTTATAATCTTGTTAACAATCATGTATTGCTGGTTGTCAAAAGTAATTTCGTCAAAAGTCATTTTGCCTCGATTTTAGCCAAAAAGTAAGGTTAAAGCCGTACCATTTTGGCTAGAGTTGGGCCCATTTTAAAATCGACCCATTTTCAGTCAAACGATACGGCTTTACAATTTTTTCTAAAATTAAGCAATTTTAAATTTGGCCCTTTGATAAATTGGAAAATTTTAAAATAGTTCCGTTTCAGTTAAATGGTAATTGTCAACTTAGATTTTACGTTAGCGGCCCAGGTTTATTAAGCTCTGCTTTCTTTGTGTCGCATATAAATACTGCTTTTGTAATATGTATTTTAGACGGTATTTTTATGAAAAAAGTTGACTTGAATTGAATTGCTTGGGTATGAAGTAAGGTGTGAGTTTTTCGACACTTGAGATTCAATAATATTTATAAAAGAAAACTTATGATCTTCAAGATAGCGGCTCGGCTTCGACAGATGGAAACAAGAACGACTCAGTTCTTTTCGGCAATAATAACTTCTCGTAACATCAACACCAATCTCTTCGTCGGCCGCGTTGTTGGATGTTCGATCGTCTAGTTCGGCTTTTTGTCTCACAAAATCTCACGTCTGTCTCTGTCGACTCGTTTCCGCAATCCTGTATAACCTTGAGCACGCCTATCCTAAAAACCTAAAATCTTAACATTCACCTCATAAATTAGAAAAATTGAAGAACTTTATAGCACAAAAATCGAAAGCTGCGGTAATTCGAATATCGGAAACTAAACTCGACAAAACTATACTCGACCTTGAAATAGGAACTGACGGCTATGAAATAAAATGATGCGACAAAAATAGACATGGGGAAAAATAGCGTGTTATATGAAAAAACATTGCTTTTGATATGAGAGAAAATTTCTCTAATGATCTCGAAAACATTGTTGCTAATATGCTTTGATTATCAAGAAGTATACATCTTTGAGTATGTCAATTTAACCAACAACACAGATGAGGTTTTAAATGGGGTTAAACAACACAATGAGTTTTGTCCCCTCCATGGACTAAAGCAAATAATCAAATCAGCTACTCGAATTCCTCAGAAATCAGCTACAATCATCGATCATATACCCACCATAAAACATTTCACAACATGGCGTCATAGTTGTTGGATTATCTGACCATCAATTGATTTACTGCACGATAAAATTTATCCGTGTTAAAATGTATGAACACGTACATCATACACAATCGAAAAACTAAAACAAATCTACTTCCCAAATTATTCGACAATATGAACTCTGCATATTCCAATTTCTCGGCACCGTATCCATCGACCAAATAGCCCCGGTAAAAGAGATTATCCATCGACCAAATAGCCCCGATAAACAATCGTGACAAGTTATTTAGATGGTTTGAAAAATCTAGAATAAACACTGATTTTGATGAGTATAAGATAGAGCGCAACGAAGTCTAATAAAAAGGAAAAAGAAAAATTTCGTAGTTGAGAAGTTGAAAGATAGTATGTCTAAACAAGAACTGCCAGTTGTCTTTTGATGATAAAACTAATGCAGAAGCTTTCAGAGATTTCTTTTCAAGATTAGTGGAAAAACATCCTTGGTCACCATTCGATCTAGTAAAAAACGTAAAAAACCATTATGAACATCTGAAGATATCCCCAAAATCAGCTTTGCATCCCACCTCCATTGAAAATATTCAAAAACTCTTGGAATAAATAAACACTGCTAAAGCAACAGAAATCGATAACATCGCAGGAAAGTTTCTTAAAGATGGCGGCCTCTTCTGGCAAAACCCATAACAGAACTATGTAATCTATCCATTTCCTTGACGAAATTTCCTCATGGCTGAAAAGAAGTCGAATTGAAACCTCTCTGCAAAAAGGTATCGAAAAACGAGCATAAAAACTATAAGCTGCCTCAGATTTCTGAAATAATAGAAAAAATGATACATAACAAAGTTAAAAAATAGTTGCATAAAAACAAAACTGGTTTTCGGTTTTGGTTTTCGTTTCTGGTTTTCGCTCACACCACTCAACAGATTTGTGCTTATCATGCTGATACTGAAGTAATAAAATTATTCAACGCTTCGATTAGACCAGCAAAAAGCCTTCGACACAATAGACCACAAAATATTTCTGGACAAAATAACCTACATCTGTTTTAGTGATAAGGCCATTTCATGGTTCAAGCCCTATCTTGAAAACAGAAAATTCCTTGTCAACGTAGTAAAACATTTCTCTAGTCCTGGTTATCTATCATGTGGGGCTCCACAAGGATAAATTCTTGGCCTGCTGATATTTCTACTGTGTGTCGACGACATGCCAAAAGCTGTCGATTGCGAACTACTTTTGTGCGTAGACGTTTCCTGTCTAATCTTTAGTGACAAAAATGCTGAAACAATAGAAGCAAATTTCAACAATTTCAACTCTCTTTGCGATTGGTTTATTGAGTATACACACAGAGGACGAAACAAAAAGTAATGTCTTTGCACGAAATAAGAATAAAACTATGAAGAAACAAACATTAACAGGGAGACATTGGAATCAAACAATTCTCGTAGTCGTAAGTTACTTACCTTGGATGCATTGTCACTGAATCTGGAGAACCGATGGCAGGAAAAGTATTTGAGTCTCGGAAGACAACAGTCGCTTTGTGGAAAACAAGTTGGCACGGGTCAGTCCAATATTTCATTAAGAGTAGGCCTACACCAGTCCCTCTGTGAAGCTGAGCGGAATAGTAGGGACTGGTGTAGCTAGTCTAATAGTCTTGCATAACTGCGACGATTGTAATAAGTGGAATAAAGATAGTTGTTGTTGCTGTTGAGTATAGACAGTCCATGAGTATGGGACAGTAGAATGTGACGTCACAATAAAATTTTATTTATTTGACATCAGAATCAAATACAAAACCACATTATAAATACGTAAATAATTTTAAAAGGAAAGGCTATAAATTGTGTCCTTTCAGAAATTTAGGAGAAAAGATAACCGCTAAATAGGGTCTGCCATATCATAAAAACATTACGAATTTGATTAAAAGAGGTACAAATTGTCTCCTTTGAGAAGCTTATGAGAAAGGATAACCGACAAATAGGGCCGGCCACATTATCAAAACATAGAAAAAGGTACAAATTGTGTCCCTTGAGAAGCTTATGAGAAAAAATAACCGATAAATAGAGCCTGTCAGATTATAAATACATAAGGAATTTGAATAGAAACAGGAAAAAAAGTGTCCTTTGAGAAGCTTATGCGAAAAGACTACGGATAAAGGGGCAGGACATGTTAAAAAACATTAAGAATTTGAGTAGAAAAAGGTACACGTTGTGTCCTTTCGAAAGCTTATGAGAAATGATAAAAATAGATAGGGCCTAACATATAGAAAAACATACGGAAGTTTAATAGAAAAAGGTAGAAATTGTGTCATTTGGGATGCTTATGAGAAAAGATTACCGATAAACGTGGCCTACCACATTATAAATAAATAAATAATTTGGAAAGGAAAAGGTATATATTGTGTCCTTTCAGAAGTTTATGAGAAAAGATAACCGATAAATAGGGTCTGCCAAATCATAAATACATGGCGAATTTGATTAGAAAAAGGAACAAATTGTCTCCTTTGAGAAGCTTATGAGAATAGATAACTGATAAATAGAGCCTCCCACATTGTAAAAACATCAGGAATTTTAGTAGAAGAAGGTATAAATTGTGTCCTTTAGGAAACTGATGGGAATGATAACTAATAAATGGGGACAGCCATATTAAAAAACATTATAAATTTGAATAGAAAAGGTACAATTTGTGTTCTTTGGGAATCTTCTAAAAAAAAACAACCGATAAATAGGGAATGGCCAAAAAAAAAAACGTAACGCGTTGTGTTTGAGGATGGTTAACGCCCACACAAATATCGATCTATTTCAAAGAATATAAAGTGAAATTTAAAGTTAATTATTATTGCTAAGTTTCATTTTAAAATGCTATAACAAAAATATTATTATTTTCTTCAATTTAGCTAGTTTTGTAGCACTATTACTTCTAAGATTAAAAATTTGTGAAGTTTTATCTTCGAAATTATAAAATGTATGAACCTTATTTTTTAAAATGCTAATAAATAAATTGACTGGCAATTTTAGAGCACAACATTTTAGAAATATTAACATTTTGGGATGCATTATAGAAACAAATCTTTAAGAGTTATATCATCTAAGTTCGATTTTGTCATTGTTCCAAGTTCGAATTACGATTACGAGGTGGAAAATTCAAGTCCAAATATTCTTCATAATTTCCATGAGTCGTAGTATAGTCTTGCACAACTGCAACGATTGTAATAAGTATAATAAAGATAGTTGTTGTTGCTGTTGAGTATAGACAGTCCATGAGTATGGGACAGTAGAATTTGACGTCACATAAAACGT
>JAYJMH010064836.1:0-11804 GCA_036873815.1 Phacellophora camtschatica | reverse complement strand
ATTTGGCGGCGATGGAATCTGACTGCTTGTTCAATTTTGGCTTCAAATCTTTAATGAACAACATTTCGTAGATTAATCGTAGATTCGTAGATTAATCTACGAAATGTCGCTCATTATTATCGTTAATATTTATAATTAAATGTTACAAAAATAATGTTCTTGTTTATACGATCATGTTTTTGAATTGATATATTTTTCGGTGCTATCTCTTTCGTAATGAAAACGTACATATGATTTGTTAGTTTCTCACGAATAATCCCTTGGCGTGAACGAATTAACGAATTAATTGCAGAGAATAATTTTTTCAGAATGCCATGCCTGCTCCGAAACGCGAAGATCAGAGTACAAAAAAACGGCGTATAGATGAAAATGTTTCTGTTGAAGGCAGTGATTTTGTTATGGTGGATGTGCAAAAACCCGAACGATACGGAGAGCTGTTCAATGCAAATACTACTGCAATAATTTGGGGATTGCAGCCGAGGGCTGTACAGGTTAGACTTACGTTTTATAATTGTAGTATGCTAATGCTACATATTATATTATATTTTATTAGTTCATTAATTTGAGGCCAATAGACCGTAACGCATCTAAACATAACACAACAAATTAATCAGTACCACATGAGACAAGTTTAGGTGATAATATGAATTCCATAGAATAGTTATTGTCTTTGTATAATTTATCAATCTTGTTCTCGAAACAATTACTGATTTCAATATGGCAATGTCATCAGAGAGATGCAATAGTCTGTTATTCTTAAACTTGAAAATTGTTTCCAAATGGCAGTATTAAATATCTCCTTTTTCAACTTCAGACGATTTCTTCGAGTCCTGTAATCTTTGTATAGTGGTTGTTACTGTTACTGTTAACAGCATACATTTTGTTCTTGAATTTGAAAGTTTCAACGAGGGCACCTTTTAATCATCGGTATACTAAACTGCCTTAAAAGTCTATCTGCATTTTCGTTTCCCTGTGTGTATGCGCAAGTTTGTTTTTCACAAAAGCAGCAACGAGCATGAAACATTTGTGATAGCAAAGGAGAATTTTGTAAAACAGAAGATTGCGTTTTCAAACAAGACAATGCGATTTGTTTCAACAATGAAAAGATTTTAGCACCATAAACGCAGCCAAGCGAATCATAACAAGAAACAAACGAAATCATAAATTTTTGCAGTCTTTGTTTATTTTTATTTGATTGAATGCACTTAAAATGTGAAATCTATTCTTCCAAAATGCAAATCGCATTGTCGTGTTGGAAACCGCAATCTATTGATTTATCAAAATCCCTTATCTCACTGTTATTCTTTCAGGGAATGCTAGATTTTGATTATGTTTGCTCAAGAGAATCACCTTCTGTCGTGGCAAGTGTGTATCCGTTTAGGTAAGTACTAATTTTAGACAATATTGCATACAATAACACCGCAACAATAAATCGATCCAATGGCTCTGTTCCGGAAAATTCCGGCAGGGCATGATTGGGCAGTCTAAGCTGTGATGTGGTAGAGCGAGCATTGGGTTGGCTTGAGATCGTAGAAACTGTTTCGGCTAACTGTTGCAGTTGGCTGGAAGCTTGTTCAGCGAGGTGTCGTTGTGAGGCTTGCTGGTCCTTGACGACTGCAGCAAGGCGTTTGATTAATCAATCTGTTTCGGCAGCGAGGGTCATGGGATGGGACCGTGTGTTGCTATTTAGCCTTGACGGTCCTCCACCACATGTGCTGGTCTTGAGGACTATTAAGCGTGACCATAGAATAGACAAAGAGAACACTTATTCTCCTAACGTTTAGTATCATCCCAATCAACTCAACTAAACTCATGATCAATACTCCTAAGTTTTATCTACAATGATTGACATATTTACAGAGATCAAATGTGACTGGCTAATACAATATGGGCCTATATATCGTGCTGATTTCCTGTTACACTGGTAATATGCCCCATTGGAATAAACTATGAAACAGAAACATTCCAGGAGGTGAACACACAAGTTAATAGAACAATACAATCTTATCATTTACGAGTCATTTATGATGAATTTTGGCTTGAAGAGTCGAAGTCGTATGTTTCTAACGCAAAGGAAAGAAAGCGATGCTATATATATATATATATCGAAGCATTTTTTACGTTACTCACTTTATTTTAAGGTTCTATAATTCACCCACGAGGTATGACGCAGGAAGGGAAATCAGATAGAAATTATGCTACAAAGTGATCAAACGAATTCAAAATTAACTTTATGTATCTTTTGGTTTCTATTTTAGTGGAACACACAAGCAAAAATATTACTATGGACACAAAGAAATTATGATTCCAGGTTTGTTATACTTTTTGTATTGCTTTTTCAGTTAATGACGTTTCATGCTATTGTTACTGTACATTCCTTTTATGACGGGGGAACCAAAATAAAAACGTGAGACGTTTGCCTCTTCATATTTGGGTTAAAAATTAAGTAATTTGAAAATTAAAAACAATTGTGGGTAGATAGACAGTCAACTTGGACAAGAAAATTTATTTTACTGAAATCGGTCATCCAATTTTCAAGCCAGAAGAGATTTTGTTGGAAAGGAAGAACGAAAGAAATTTATAGAAACTGGTCCGCCTTTTATTCGCTCATCATTATAATGCAGATGTGCTGTTGTCCCGCTTGAAAAGAATAATGTGAGGTAAAAGTTGGACCCTTTTTTCCAGGAAATACAGTACTGGCAGCTGTATGAAGACTACTTTTTAAATAATCGCTAATAACAAAAGGGACAGCATAGTTAATAACCAAAGCAAATTTCTGAACTGATTTCACCTTTTGATCTATCATATAAACTAAACGTAGAAATACAATGCGGATGGTTCTTCTCAGACATAAAAAAGGGCAAACGTACCACGTTTTTTTAGTCACATGAGCTGGTATGTACAGTATATATGTTATCTTTCTGCTTATTGTTACTCTTTAGCTATTTTTATCGTTAATTTATGTAATTAATAAAAGGTTTTTAGATATATTGCGATGTAAAGTTTTAAGTTATTACGTCACAGTTTACAGAGATATGGAGGAAGCAATGAAACGTCATCCTGAAGCTGATGTAATGGTGAGCTTTGCCTCATTGCGCTCAGCTTATGAAAGTACTGTTGAAGCCATGGGTTTTCCACAGGTAATCGTCAAAATATTTCATTATTATTATTGCCAATTGTTATTATTATTTTCTTCTCTAACAGTTTTTGGTTGACATCTTGTAGCCCTTCAGCCCCAAATCTATTTTTTAATCCGAGAAACGAAGATGAAGGAACTGAGAACTGAGGAAAAAACAAACGACTCTGTTTCCTCCTTCTCATTTTCTTTCTTCCGCCTCTCCTCTGTTTGTTTCTGGATAAGAAATACTGTGGAAAGTTTGTATCGAAAAGAAATAGACTGTGGCCAAGTCTAACATTTCTGTAGAAATTTCAATTCAAAGGAGATCAACATTTCTAAACAGCAAACGACTAATTGCTTTATGGCTAAAAAACTGTCATGTTCAGGATTTTACATTCGATTAACTTCGTCATAACGCTCGGAATTCGATTGATTATATTTTAGAATGGTTGACATTTGGTTGATTCTATAGGTTTTATTTTAGATCTTCCTAAATTCTTAAGACGGTAGGTATCCGAGAAAGAAATCCAAAACTTGAAAAGAAGAACAATTCTTAAAATCCAAGATTTTATCTTGAAGCTATCGTTCTCTCCAAAAGTTAGAATGCCTCCTAGCGACAAATGACAGCGACAGAAGGTTTTGGACAGCTTCCAAATCTTCCGTTTTCAGAAGGTTGACTTTAAAAAATACAAATTCCGAAAAGGAAGGCTACCGAAATGGTTTTTTTTTAATAACACGCCTTATGACTTAATCTATCATAGACTAGAGTCTGCACATAGGCTCCAGCCAATAAAATTGTCCTTAATCACAGGGTGCCTAAAAGTTCCCTGTTTGTTTGAAAATTTCAAAGAAGCTCTGAAATGAGCTAGTTGTGTTTTTATACTGTGTTAATTTGCATTTTTTAACTTCATATTCGTAAAGCCGTTCTCTCCAAAATCATTTAAAAGCTTTAGTGAGTTATAAATCTCGATACTTAAAATTTGTGTGAGCAATGAACCAAGACGATCGTCGATCTTTCTCGATATTTTGAAACGAGATCAAGCTCTCGGATGATGCAAAACAGAACAAAATGTCATATTTCTCGTTCTGGCCCTCGTTCTTGCTCCAAATTTGTTTTTGTTTTTGTTTTTTAATTTGTTCTGATGAAAATTCTTTACAGTGCATTTATGTTTGACTCTGGGGTGAAAGGGTATAATTCATGACTTCATGTTAATTTTTAAAATCATTTCAGATACGATGCATTGCAATAATTGCAGAAGGAATTCCTGAACGGTTGACGCAAAAATTAAACACAATGGCAAAAGCTAAAGGAGTAACAATTATTGGACCTGCTACGGTATGCTTTTGATTGTGTCTTGATTGTTTCTTGACTTTATTGTCGTTTAGACAAATTGATGAATGAAAGGACAGGACTGACTTAGAAACAGTAATCTAAGTTTTAAGACCATAATTTAGAATAGTCAATGAAAAGGAGGGCAGCGCTGCCTTTATACGGCATTTAAAGCCAGAACAAATGTTTATTCATAGGTAACAAAGAAACCGCAGTGTTTTCTCTCATACTTGTGTTATCTCATACTTCCTCTGCCTGCTTCTCCCCGATTTCTCATTTTTTCCCCTTCCTTGCACTTGATTCTTGAATTCGCAGTGTTCTTCCAATGGTCGCTGCGAATTCAAGAATCAATTACAAGGAAGGGGGAAAATGAGAAATCAGCGAGGAGCAGGCAGAAAAAAACACAAGTGCGAGAACAAACACTACGGTTCCTGTAACCCATGGTTAATTGTGACGTAAATATTATTTAAATTCTGTTTTTGTGAGGTTTTCATAAATAAAATTGACCAGTACGATATAATTTGATATCTTTTATACTTTTAATATATATATGATTTTAAATATAGAACTACGAATGCAGAATGTTGATTACACACGGATTGACATTTCTCTTGTATCCAGGTTGGAGGTATCAGGCCTGGATGTTTTAAAATTGGAAATACAGGGGGTATGCTAGATAACATACTGGCGTCAAAGCTATACAGACCCGGGAGGTAGATTTTTTTTTATTTATTTGTGATTTTTTAATAATTTCATGTACTCTGTGTTAGATAAACATTGTATCCCTTGGAATGACATTAAGCTGCATTGCAATTTTTCAGAAAATAGTGTCATGGTGTTTTAACTTTCTAAGTGTTTAGCAACAAAATTATATTCTCTTATTGCAACAATAACTACAACAATAACTCTAATTTTACAACAATAACTCCATTGAAAACACCACTGAGAGTACAATTATGAATAGCTACTCCATGGCCATGGCAATTAAAAAACTTTCACAACTAAATAGCACAATCGTAATTAACTAATTCTCAAATTCGCAGTCTCGTATGTCTTAAAAACATTGCTTGGACAGGTTGCAGTCAAATTCTTGAGAAAACACTTTGTTTTTAGCTTCAAATTTTCTTTCAACCTAATTTCGTAATTTTTCATAACTGTCTTGTATTTTTGTGAAGTAATCTAATGGTCGCACTGGAATTTACTGCCCATGGTATTGCTCTTTTAAATGTTTATTGCAAACATATACTGGGGGAGGGAGGTAGTCCTTCAGCCCAAAAGCTGACACAATGCTAACTAGGTAAGGACATTTTCATGTTAGTACTTTCGTTAGTCCTGAATATAAGGATTGTCATTATCCTGCCCTGAATTAATCCTGAATGTTAATCCTGAATGTCAGTCCTGAATGATAGTCTTGAATTAATCCTGCATGCTAAGGATTATCATGTTAACACTTTGTAAATCATACTGAAAATTTATTCTTTTTCTTTTAGTATTGGTTATGTTTCCAGATCAGGCGGTCTGTCCAACGAATTGAATAACATTATTGCTAGAAATACTAACGGTGTGGTTGAAGGTGTTGCCATTGGGGGAGACAAGTGAGACATTTTTAGGCTTTTTTTGCAGTTAGTTTTTACCATATGCAGGTATCTTACGTTGAATTATGAAGGTATCGCAGCGTCATTTGTCTATTTTGAATGAGAAAGGAAGATAGGGAGGAGGAAGAACAAGGGAGTGGTAAACCTTTATAGTGTCCTTGTATTATTAGATCCAATTCGTTTGTTCGATACTTGCAGCAGGGACTACATATATTGGTGAGGTATGTAAGAACGGACCATTAAAACCACACAAAGGTAGTGGACGGACTAAGAAGTGAAAGGGTGAAATTAAATATAGGAGTGAAAGGATGAAATTAAATTTCCAAAATTATATAATCTATCTTGGACAATTTCTAGAATTTACTAATTGCAATAGCTTTATATATTAATTGTTAGCACTTATTGTGAATACTTAGAAAAGTTTAGTTTTGTTAACAATGATTTTCATTAATTTTGAGGTACCCTGGTTCAACTTTCATTGATCATGTCATGAGGTATCAAAAAAATCCGGATATAAAAATGATTGTTTTGCTTGGAGAGGTAAGACTACTACTGTATATACCACTTAATCAGAAGTAGTTAATCCTGAATTCTCAACCTAATTGTTGCACTGAAAGTTGTGTGTGTTGTTTTTTTTTATTTTATGGACAAGTTTTGTGTGTGTTTATTTGATTTTATGGATATATTTATATGAAATGCAACTTCTCAAACATTTCTGGATGTTTTACTTTAAATGAGAAGAATGTACTATTTCATGTTAAAACACAATGATTTTTTTTGAAAGAGCAATTTAAAGAGGGCACACAATGTTTTTTTTTTGAAAGGGCATTTTAGACATGGCACTTATTTAAGGAAATATGGTATCGATAGGGGGACGTTTTTGGTCTAAACTCTGAATGGAGACCTTTTTGAGAATTTATTGCAGAAGGTCAGTTTATGTTAAAAACGATAAATATTGGGTCCATTGTTGCGTTAATATCCTTCAAAGAATATACCGGGTGTCTCCCAATAAGGCTACGGATTTGATTGAGTCTAACGATGAAAATATTACCTAAAATGCTACGAAATGTCTCTGCTGTTACTCATTGATTGTTAACTTAATCAAAAATACCTTGTTTGAAATATTTCGTGCGTTGTGAAGTGAGATATTAATTTTCAAATGTACAAATCATAATCAATGTTTTTAATGCCGATAATATATTTATTATATGATCTTTATTACGATCTTTCAAATGTTATGTTTCATTGCAATGTCTCTTTGTTGTTATTTCTTCAAATTTCTCCACTGCATTCCTACATCCTGCCTATCTCTTGTAACGTATAGCAATATACTTTGTTTGGATTAGTTCTGATGATGATTGCTTAATCATTTTGTTGCATATTCCATTAACACCAGTGGCTTTTTTATTTTTAATAGCTCTTGCAATATCTCAATAGCAATATCTCTTGTTTGCATTAATTTAGAGCGCTTGAGTTTAATTAATGTGCTTTTATTTTACGTATTGTTAATAAAGTTTGGGTTTTTAAACCCGGATTCTCATTGTGACTTTTCATAACTAAGCACCCGTTTTTTCTCTAAGGTTGGTGGCATCGATGAGTATGAAATTTGCAATGCTATAAAGGAGAAATTAATCACCAAGCCTGTTGTTGCATGGGTGTTAGGAACGTGTGCAGATATGTTCACCAGTGAGGTAAGACGATTTAGAGATAGTGCTCATTACTGATAATTATTTTGGATTTTTTAATTTCATGACTCTTGAAAGATAGGTTTTTCTCTTTGTATTAGTTTGGTTTACTTGTGCAAAAGATTAAACGAATATAATTCCCTAAATAATATAAGCTTAATACATATTGACACCAAAATAACAACAACAAAAATTACTACTGAGTGACATACACGAACCTTTTTTCTGAAATTTTGAGATTGTTATATTATGGAAAGCTTTTCGCCCTTGCTTCGTTATGTAAAATGTTTTATATTAGAGAGGCTACTTATGTTCATTGAGTTCAGGTTTCTATGATTTTCTGATCATCAAATTGAGAGCAAGACTTTTGTAACGTTTGAACTACAGAGAAACGTGTTTGAATGTTAAAATAAAATGTCAAACAATGTTATTATTTTAATTTTACAATATTCTTATTTTTTTCAGGTTCAATTTGGGCATGCCAATGCTTGTGCGAATGCAGAAGGAGAGACGGCCAGATCAAAAAATAAGGTAAAACCAGTTGATCACTTTAAAACCAGTTTAAAACCAGGTTTTTTTTGCAGACTTTACTTAGGAGGAAAAAATAGGGAGAAAGGAAAAGACTTTTCCTCCTCCGTAGTCCGCACGCAGGCTATTTGTTTCTGAATTTACTTAAAATCTATAATTTAAACTTTTCTATTCCCGGTTCGGTTGTTTTGTCTATTGATAAACAATGTGAATCGTTCTTTTCCAGGGGGTAAATGGGGATTGCATTTTGCTACTTTTTTGCAAAATAAAAATGGTATAGGATTTATATTTCGATTGGAAAAAGGTTTCTTTTAAATTTAATCATTCAAAAACAACAATAAGCAGTATGCAAGAAAAGCAATGCACATTTACAGGTAAAAACAACAGGAGGAAATCTCCCTTGCAGCCAACATTGAAACATAACGAGGACTGTACAAGTTATACAGTTTTGCATGGGTACATGCGTTTTTGGGGTGCATTTTCAGTTCATTTGTCCAGTCACTAAATTTTCTGATACTTTTCAAGCCGTAGCTTTCTTTGTTGACAAAATTTGTGAATGAGCAACATGTAATGCTCGATATTTTTCATTCCATTATCAGATAAACACCATTATTTTACAATTCGTTACACTCAAACGAAAATAACTTTATTTACGTATTAAGTATATTTACATAAAGCTCAAGCATACACTGTAAGCATAGCAAGGTCAGTCTAGTAAATACTGCCAAATCCAATGCCGCCGTTGCAATAACGTTTCTGATTTCAATTCGTTAAAAGAGTGGAGAATGGAGGGGAATTGCATCTGACCTTGGATTTTCTAACGAACGTGTGGTAATCTTTGACTGGTTTTAATCTTTAATCTGGTTCACTGTGTGTGATGGTTACACTCTTGTGCAAACTTATTGTACTCGCTTTTCTACTGTCGAAAATAAAATAATTACGATTTTGAGTGTCAAAAGCTAATATTAAAGCGAAAGAAGGGAGTTAAATAAAGTAGAATTGTAATTTCAATTCGTGTTTATTTGTACAGGCATTAAAAGAATCCGGTGCTCACGTTCCTAATACATTCGATGATCTTGGTGTTTTAATCAAGTAAGCAAATTTCATTTAATATTATATTTGTCTGCAAGTAACATGCGTTTTCTGCGTGTATTTAATTAATGCTTTTTGATAATTGGTATATTTCTTTGAGCAGAGCCAACTTTTATTTTTGTTGTTTTGATCAAGTATGTAAATGTCATTGAACATAATATTTGTGTGCGGGTAACGAGCGTTTTTCAGAATGTATTTGGAGAGTGTTTTCATGATTTACTGGCATCTTCCTTCGAGCAGACGCAACTCTTGTTGTGTTTTAATAACCTTATTGTTTTATACTAAAGGAAACAGATTTCATCGAAAATACTATTTGTTGTACAGGTAGCACGCTTTTTTCCCTGTGCATCTGCAGAAATTCTGTATAATTTACTGTTTTTAAATTTTTAAATACTATATGTTCAAGTTTAAAAAAATAATTTTCAGCCAAGTTTACAAGAAACTACTTGAAAATGGCGAGATTGTTTTGAAGCCAGAGAAAAAACCTCCAACAGTTCCCATGGATTATAACTGGGCCCAGGTACGCAAGTTTTCTTCGCGTTATTTTTGCGAGAGTAAAAAGCACTTTTATACTTATTTAATAGTAGTGCACGTTTGTTACTCTTTTTCATTTGACGTCGTTGTCATGGTTTAGATAATAAATATTTATGATTAACTTGTTATTTTTATGTGACTTTTAGGAACTTGGCTTGATACGAAAACCGTCATCCTTCATCTCGACAATTTGCGACGAGAGGGGTCAAGAACTGCTTTATGCTGGTGTACCCGTGAAGGATATTTTCAGAGTAAGAAGTCGAGATTTTTATTTTTTTATTTTTAACTCATATGTACGTTCCAGTTATTATTGGCTGTGAAAAAATGGAAATAGGGAATTTAATTAACGTAGAAAATAGAAAATTAATTTGCATATTAGATGAAATAGAGCAAACTCTTCGTTGTCGGAATTGATGTTGGTAGCAAGTTTCTAAATGTTTTGTGAATTAATTATTTTATTGTATGGGAACGCAAAATAAGTACATTTGCAAAGGGAATCATTTTTGAAGCCACACCTTCTTTTATCACAAGGTCTGGACATCTTACTAGATCATGTTGCAATAACAGTATGTTAGTCTTCATTTGTCTATATTACTTGGTTTGTGTTTTTTTTGTAACGTTGTAAGTGGAATTTGTGAGGGCTTGGTAACTTTGTGGCGAAAACTCAGCGACAGTACTGCGTAGTCAATGTTGTTTTTATTCTATTTGTAGTTACATAAAAACGTGTAGTCTACTTCCTTTCATAAAGCTTTGTTTTAAAATTGTTCTTATTAGGACAAAATGGGAATTGGTGGTACCCTTGGATTGTTATGGTTTCAACGAAGGTGACTGTTAATTTATTAATGATATGTTATTTGTTATATTTGTTTTGCTTACTATATTAACATACAATTAACTCTTTCATGCCCGGATTAACTTTCAAATAATTAGCAAATTTCATTTCCAGATTTCATTTAGCAGGGAATTACAGATACTAATAAATGTAATTCACCATTCCGAGCTGTCAATTAAATTCTCACCTAGCGTAGTAACTGTTGCTAGGGTGGACAAGTGGACAAATGGACTTGACAAAAGAACAAAAGGTCGGAAAAGCAGGCAAAAGACATGCGTAAAATAAAAGGACTTGACAGCTCGGAAGGGTGAATTCAAAAGATATCAATCTTACGCTGAAATATCTTAAATTAGTATGAAGTTCTGTCTTCATTTACGTCATCTTTTACGTCGTTTAGCAATAGGTCATATGGCCTTTCTCGGCGTGAAAAGCATTTTTAAATTCCTCATTTTTCATAGTCAATTTCATTCTTTTATTACCAAGAAAGGGCTTGTACATGGATCTGTAATTTTTTAATATGTCCGATTTATTAATGTCCGATTTCATTGCAGGCTTCCGTCATATGCTTCGGAATTCATTGAAATGTGCATCATTTTGACTGCGGATCACGGGCCAGGTACTAGATGCATTATATTATTTTTGTTAATAATAATAATAATAATATATATGACATCATTATATAATAATAATGATATATATATATCTACTGATACATAATCTCAAAGAAATCGAATAAATGTACGATAAATTTTACACATTAAGCAGTGGGAAATAAAACTACATCGAGCAAGTTAACATAGTGCATTTGTCAATAACGATTATTTACTTATCATTGGATCTAAGTTATTTTGTCGTTTTTTATATATTATGTGGACATATTCTTGCGAAATCATGTGTTTTAAATATTTTGAAACGAAAGGGATAATGCGCGGAAACGATTTTAAAATATATAATGTTTCAGCTTCATGGTCTTTTCTAAACATCAGTAGTCATTTCATAATTGACTACCGATTAAGGGTTCATGCCGTGTAGTCATATTAAGCTCCGATCTATATTGACTTTTAAGATAAAGAATTTGAATATTAATATA
>JAYJMH010064825.1:0-11805 GCA_036873815.1 Phacellophora camtschatica | reverse complement strand
GTTCATCGATAATTTGTTCACTTCATCCATACATACAGCATATTTACCCTTGGGAATAAAATATTTACTAGTGTATATCGTTTAAGGCCTTGGGCTTGGTGTAACTTTTTGGCAGACAGGAATTACGGATTCCAGTATGGCTGCTCTTTCAGCTGCTCTAACATTGAGTTTGTCAAATTTGTAGTTGTATGGTCATCTCAAACAAAATCCACTGTTCTACTGCTGTCTGCTGTCATCATGATTTTAAGATTAAAGCAAGGCTAGTAACCAGCAGGCCTTATTTTGGTACAGATTTCTACTTCTGCACTGTTTATACACTGCTGCTAAATGCAGTACAATGTATAAGAATAGACTGCTGCTTTATACACTAAATGCAGTACACAATGTGTATGAATGATTAGTCCATTATTGGTGATAATATGTAACCAAAGCTTACACTATCTCCTGCACAAAAATACACAAACTTTTATCTCTGTTACCCCTATTGAAGCTGTGTGGGTGTTAGTGTGCATGCTATAGTGCATTCAATGTAAATATGTAAAGCCTTGTTACAGTCTGTTATTCCTATTGAAGCTATATGTGTGTTTGTGTGCATGAGATAGTGCATCAACCTGTTTATTTTAATTCCTGCCACACATACACATCAGGAAACACATGAATTTATAAAAGTACTGGGATTTGACTATATTTCTGTGACTCATTGCATGCATGGAATTTTTCTCAAGAAACAGGCTGATGCATATGCTATGTAAAGCAAAGTCTTGTTACTGCTCATTGATCTCATGTTATCAACTGATGTTTACCTGATCAGCTGTTTCCTTGCAAAACTGTAAATTGCCAAAAGCCTTGCTTTTGGACTCACCAGATATAATAAAGTCTCAAAAAAATTTGTTTCCTGTTTATTTAAAAAAGAACTGTAAATCCTTTAAAACACATTTCAAATTGAGGCTTTTATTTGTGAAATATTCTTTGATTAAAATTTCTAAGAAAATATCTTTCATTGCCTGCTGAAATCCCTAAATAAGACCTGGAAAAAAAAACTTGTATTTCACATCATCTAGGAGTTGTTTCCTTTGTCAAAATTCGTTTTTAGGCTCTGCTTGTTTTGCATCATTTTTCGTCAATTTTGTTGGGAATTGAACCAGGAAGTCAAATTATATTATGTTAGGGCACCACTGTGTTGCATTTCAGTTATTTGTGGTAAAACATGGAGCAATTTTTTGAGACACCCTGTATAGATATACATTTATATTCTGATAAAAATAATGTCTTAATTTATTTATGCGACTAAAATAATAATTTTAATTTGTATTGCAGGAAATATGCATTCCGCTGTTTATGTCAAATAAAGATGTTGCTGCTGAAGCAGTAAGTTGACTGTAAATTCATAACTTTTACTCATTGTGTAGTTGATAAAAAATTTGAAATTAACGTATAGTCCTGTAATGATACAATTTTGCACAATGAAAAATAATACAGATGAATGGTTTTGAAGAAATATCAGAGAGGTATCATGCAAGCACATGCTTTTAAAAAATATTGAATACATTTTTGTCTCCATATAGTTCAAAATTCTTAATTTATCTTCACACCCTATATTTAGCTTGTGAAATCATTTTTGTCTTTGGGAAATGAATAATTCTGCAACTTTGCATTTTATCATTTTCCAGAAAATTAAATTTTGTCTGTGATTTCATTTTTTAAAATGGCACATCCTGTCACCTTGTAATTTAACTTTGGCATGAAATTTCAGTCATTTACAAAAAGGTGGTGATATTTTAGCTGATGCTAATCTATTACTAGTATATACTGTTATTAATTTGAAAATGTTTTGCATTCTACAAATAAAATTACAATTATGAAGCAAGCTTTATGGAATTAAATTGCTGTCTCAAATTGTTCGAATTATGTGGAGCAGGAGCGCATATTTGCCTCTCCCCTATACAAAATAATTTCCAGTTCAAATAAATTTATGAAGCTCTGTGCTATTATGGGCCATCCTATTAAATGAAATTATGTTTTGTTTAATTTTACAGTCTAATGTTCCCAAAAACACAGTGCCACAGTATCCGATCTTTTAAAGTGTCCAGTTCCTGAAACAAAGTCTCTGACAGTAAAACAATTTCACTTTCTTGTATGAAGATAAATTGGAGAAAAATATGGTGGGGTTGGATTGCTTTGCTGGTGCATGATTTAGAATTTTATTTTTTGAAGTGTAGAACATTTTGTTGAAAATCAGTTAAATTTTGTCTGGCCTTTGGTTGATTAAATTGCTCTAATAAAATGCTCTAAAATAGTAAGAAACTAGAAGTCAAAAAGTTAGGAGATCATTGCCAAAGCGATTTAAAAGTCATTGGAAGTTTTTGTCAACTTTAATAATATATTGTCATTTCTTTGTACAGGTCACTGGTTCTGGAAAGACTTTGGCTTTTTTAATTCCAATTGTTGAGATTTTATCCAAGAGGTTTGTTTTTGTTTTGGTTTGTAAATTTCTCTACATTTAATTTTATCCAGAAAGCATCTTCGCATTGGTATGTAGTAATTTTGAAAACATGCAAAAATTCTTCAATTTAGTATATAATTCTGACGTTTTGGACCAAGATGCAAAACATATAATTATTAACACTCTTGATATAAAGCCACCTTCATTTGATTGCCAAATTTAAAAAAAAACAATTGATAGCTTAACATGGTTGGTTAATGACTTTATAAATTATATAGACTGATGTTTGACTGCTCAAACAAAAATGCTCATGCAAATCCACATTGAGGAGTAGCTCCTACAATCCTTTGGCAGGTTTTTTAAGAATTTCAAACGAAAAATTTCGAACAATTATCACAAAATTTCAAGCGGCAAGCAATGTCTTTTCTAAATATAAATTCTAATATGTACTGTTATTCAACGTAGTTAACGTAAAAAGCGTTCTTATCAAACAAAACTTAGAACGTTTTAAATTTTTTAATCGAGATCTCCAAATGGGTCCTCTAGATCTAACTCTATGATTATAGCATCATTGATTCTCAATCTCAAAGCCTTTTTGATCATGTCAGGGTTATTTCTGAGAGTTTTAAACAGCCCAATCAATGCCACGATTGTGTTGAGCCTGGATTACTTTTGCATGGAAATCTTCAAATTTTGACTTTAGTGGAATTGTTTTCAGTATTTAACATGACATTTATTAGCTTCTACTTGCTCTTTAGTCGTTTAGGTCGTTGAGAAATACCCAAAAGACCCACACGACCTAGTCGGACACAATTTCTAACGACTCTATTGACTTTAACGATAACGACTGGTTCACGGAGATAGAAACAATCCTATCTCAGCGAACCCAATGATCCACCCTTCAGGGATTTCACAAATGGAGACCAGCCATCGAACCTTGTTTTCATGCATGACTAGTAACAACTCAAACAACCCGAACGACTCGATCGACTTAGTGGAAATAAGCCTGTTTTTGGAGGCGTTTGAGTTTTTTTTACAACTAACCAAAAGACCAAAAAACGAAGTTTCAAGAATTAAAAATGTTCAAATCTTCGTTTTATTTGTTTATTTGTTTCTTTTTTCTTTTCTTTGTTTCTTTTTTTGTCTTCAAAAGTGTTTGTTGTCTGATATTAATTTTACTCAAACCGTAGTCTTTTAAACTTTTATTTTGTGTTTAATAGTTATTTGCATCTCTTTGAAGAAAAATCTTGCTCTTACTTTTTCATTGTTTTGTATTTTCTAAAAGCTGTTTATCCCATCAATCAATATTCCATCTAAAAATTAATGTTTTTGTTTTCAGAGATGAAAAATTGAAGAAAAACCAGGTAAGATTTTTACAAAATTTAATGGAATGTACGGAATAATGAGCTGCGATATTTTTTATATTTTTTATATTTACATTCAATAATTACATTTAAATAATCAAACTTGCATGTTCAGATATTTGGTAAATATAAATAAGAAATAATATAAATTTGTGATAATAATTTCATTATATCATCTTCTTCTGACTGGAATATTGAAGCCCCGTCCAAAATATTCAACATTTCATACACCATTTTTGGATGCCCGATGGTGCATCGTTTGGCCACCCATGTTTCATCGTGCAACATTTTTTCCATGATATTGCATGAGGTTCGAAAATATTCCAAACTGTTGCATCATACAGCATAGCACTCCGGCCAAACGATGCGGCATTCATGTAAAATTCAGGCAATATCTCATGCAATGTTTGTCACCGTTTTTGAAAAGGAACTGGGATCCGTGGCTGAACTATAAAATTAGTATGCGTGGAAGCAAAAAATGTTGCATGACCCGACCAAACGATGAAACATTATGTTTGCACAATGAAGCAAAAACAATACGGATCATTTTCAAACTTAGTGCCGCATCATCTCATTTAACAAATGTTTCATGATGCAACATGGGTGACTGACCAAGCGATGCAACATTGGGCATGCAACAATTGTTGAATGAAATGTTGCACGTTTGGCCGGGTCCTTCTTTGTTTATTGCGTTCACGCATGCTGAAAAATAATACCGAGTCCATAGTGTTATAATTAATAAATAATAATAGCAATACTATTTATAACATAATTCTGACTGGAATATTTAGACATCTATTCTGTTTCTTGTTTTGTGATTAGCTATTCGGATGGTTTGTTCAATTGAGAAAGTAGGGAATTTCAGAGTCAGTGAAACTAGAAAAGATTCCGTACCACTTTATTATCTTTCTCTTGTATGAATGAGAATTTTTTTCTCCCTAAAATCAATTCAGGTATTGATATTATTATGCAAGAAAGCGTTTGTTTATTTAGTTTTGTATGTTATACTTAGTTGATCCATGTCAAACTTTGCAAATCCCAAAACGTTTGCTTTGAATCTAAAGAAACATATCACTAATAGCTATTAATTTTTTCTACATGTACATTTGACAATTATTTGTTAGAATTGATTAATATTTTTTATTAATGTTATATATACTCCGTAATGTGATTTTAAATGTTTCAATTATTAGCGTTGGTTATTATTGTTGGTAGATTAGAATTGGTTGGTTATTATAGAAGTATCACGTATTGCTTGTTGTGTTACATGGTCGAAGATAAATAAGCATTGCTTTACTTGGGTCACATAGTGTACAGTATACTGTACTGGATATTGTATTTCCATAAATAAAATTTCATTAATTCATGCATTTATTATTACTATACTTTATGTTATATTTTAGATTGGTTCTTTAATTCTTACTCCAACAAGAGAGCTTGCAATTCAAATTAATCATGTGATCAAGCTGCTGCTGAAAGATTTTTCGCTGAGGTATGATATATAACTCGTTCGCCAAAATTCACCAAGATGAAATAATTTGTTTTATTTTTGTGTCTCGTCATGCGTGTGATTTTAGAATTTTATAAATAAGTTAATTCAAAAGCATAAACTCATAGGAATAGGCCCCTAAAGTACTCAGGACGTCTTTGAAATTATCTATGCAAAATCATCTGATAAATAAATTTTGTTGGTGTGTCCACTTACGAATTTGGTGCCAATTTTGCTTTATTTTACGAGCGCGTTTTCGTGTTTTTGCGTTTTCGTGTTCCGGGTAACCCAAGAAAAACTATCCCTGTTTGCGGGGCTGTCGCTCAAAATTCACGAGACTACCAATCTCACATTTTACTTAAAACGACGTATGAAGGGCAAACGTATAGAGTTTGGGATATCATCCAATCATCTGCGACCACGTCTTCCTGCCCAAAACGTGAACTTGAAATTGTCCTAATTATTGAGCTTTTGTGGTTAATTTGAAAAACATAATTCATTTTCAGCCCATTTTAACATTTCAAAGATTTACTGATCAAAATTAATGTCCCAAAATCGATGTAGGAGCAAGAAGGCTGGTTTAATGTGAAAACATGGGCTGGAAATGAATGGTTTCTTTTTAATTGACTTGAAAGCTCACGGATAAGTGTTATTTTAATTTCCAGTCTTGGAAATGTACACATGAATGCAAATGACCGGGTGATATCTCAAATTCTAAGTTTGCCCTTCGGACATTTTAAGTACAATTTCAATTTTTTAGCCTCGTGGATTTTTCGTATCTTTAGCCCTGTAAACGGAATTTGTTTTTTTGGTCTCCTGGTAGACCAGTTCATTTCGCTTTAGATGGAGGCCAGCGTCTTTTTTCCAAGCTGCAGATCTGTTTTCCAGTCTTTATGAGCACTGAAGATTCCTACGTCAAAGGCAAAGAATGTAATTACGGCACGATTATTGCTTTGACAAACTTAATTCACTTGCGAATTTGACAAGCAAAACTTTGAAAAAACATGGACTGACGTTACCGTTGCTGACAGAAAGGATCTGTACATAAATCTCGAAACGGCTTTGAATAAATAGCACATGTCTTACCTACATTAACATAATATTCTTGAAAGTAGCATTTGATTTACACAATAATGGCCTACCCAGGTAGTGTCCTTGCACCCACGCACAGATTTATTGAGAAAAAAATTGTATGTCGTATTGCTTTTAAAAGTGTTTTTTTGTTATTGTTAAGTGTAGATGTTGTTTTGCCATGCCTCTATGCTAGGTAGCGCAGCATTGTTCAAAGGCAATTTATTTAACTATTCCGTATTTACAGGAGGTATACAAGCACACATGTTTGGATTTGTAGTAGCTTTCTTATATATCGAATAGATAGCTTTACTTGATAATTTTACCATTACATCTAACTGTATTTCTCCGGTATTCAAGGGGGTAAATCAGTCAAACTTATTTTCACAATCATAGATTTGCATTCTTATGTCTCCTGAAGAATGGTCTGGTCCACCATTTGTTATTCCTTGCTGTGTGTTGCTGTGAACATGCGTTGGTGTCCAGCTTCGTTTTGAGAACAAGATTTTTCCGCGTTTCACAGGTCTTTGCATTAATGAAACGATTGACGAAATAACTGAAGCAACCAGGCCCATTCCAAATGAACTAAAAAATAGGGCAAACACGAATGTAGTTATATGTAACTGAGCGCCAAAAATGACATCACCATAGCCGATTGTCGTCAGAGTTTGAAAGCTGAAATACAACGAATCAACAAAGGATAGATTTCCGAACTTCATTGAGTATAGAATTGCAACGGTGAGGTCTATTTGTACCATAAGTAATGACAAAATGAACCTTTTTATTCCTTTGCTCTTCACTTTAGGTCTTTTGAAGTACTGTACTTCAATTTTGATCAGCAATTTATCTATACCAAAGTTGATTAGTGTTCCCGCCGCCGCAAACAGTGCCATTGCAATTGGAATGCCGAGGAAAGCGAATGCTATCACTGATAATCTTCCCCACGTCGTCTTCGGGGTGGTGTGTCCATACCCTAGAAATTACAATAGTTATTTGTTTTAGTCTTGTTGTGGTAAACCCCATTTGTGCTTTGTTCCCCCAAGCGGTAAACCTCACTGATTTTGCTTCCTCGAGTGCTAAAATTCACTTGTACTGTGTAAAATACCTTGTACTCGTGCCAGGGGTAAATATTCTTCACAATTCAATAGGGAATGACATTGGTGGGGGGGGGGGGATTCAAGATGTTTGCTCATCTCAAACGCATCTCAAACCCATTCTTGATAAAATGTGCTACTCTAGATATGATTTGTGAATCTTCACACGATAACATATTAGTTAAATTTATTTTCTTTTAAGAATAGTTAAAAATTTAACACCTTTTCTTCAATACTTGTAAAGATCATCCAGTAAAAGTCGTAATTTTTACGAATAGTTAGAAAATGTTGTTCATCTTCCACATACAACGAAGCTTAGCGAGCGAACTCCCAAGGGTTTTATTGTTTAGTTTCGTGTATGGCTCACATTTGAATTAGTATTTGAATGTTGTGCATGTTCTAAGCTCATTGAGACCTTTGTTTAAAGGGAAGTCTGTCCTAATATTAGCGGACTAGTGTCGTTCGAAGCTATTTCAAGGGATTTATTTATTCTTCAGTTTTACTTTACAATTTGCCAGTTCTACTAGGTCTATTTGAATTCCAATTGCTTCAAGGCATAATAAAACCTGTTTTAAGTCAAATGCATTGAGCATCTGTACGCAGAAGGAAACATTCATTGAAAGTGTTGGAGAGAAGTTCATTGCTATTAGGTGTAGATAATAGAGACACATAAACTAACTCTGCAGACAATGAATAGTGATAGGAAACCTTTCTAGTTCTCCTTGAATGCTCCAATTGGAGCAGCTTCTATTTACCCCATGGATAATTTTACAAATTTTGAGTTGTTGGGATTCTACGTTTTGGTGAACAGATTTAAATATAAATTTAGAGTATTCGTGTGTGCCTTCGATGATAATTGTGTGATGTCGGGGACTGAGCTGTGAATATATTTCACTGTTACAAGTGGTTAATTGGTTTTAAAACTGTATTAAAAACCTTGAGAGCAATGCTTGGGCGAGATTCAACTTTACGTAGCACATTTCTCACAGCAAAGTGTGCTTTATTCGTTTCGTTGCAGAGATTCTCCACGGCTGAGGCCTATGCAAGAACTTTACAAGGCCTATACAAGACGTTGCAACTTCTATGCCGGACGCTACGATACCTACGCGGTGTGTTTTTAAAACGACAAGTGCCTAGTTTTTATTAGTAATTTGCTAACCAAAAATCTGAGTACATTGCGTATTATATTGTATAATTTTCAAGGCATATGACCTTTTCCAGAAGAATTTCATCTTTTACCGTTGGCTACGACCTTCAGTTATGACCTCTCCATTATTGTATCACTCACCTATTGTATCACTCACCTATTGTATCACTCACGTTTTGTATCACTCACCTATTGTATCACTCACCTATTGTAGATGCCGTGACAAGTGTGAATATCCACCATTTCGTAACGATAGGCCAGTCAAAAGAACAACTTAAAGGTATACGTTCAAAAAATCTAGCAGTGACGTTAATAATTCTTTTCTTCTCATTTTCGCTCAATCCTTCAGTTTTATCCAGAAATGTCAAGAAACGTTCATTTACTACTTCCTTCTTCTCTCCTGGTAGACACTCTTCCAGATACAGAAATAGACACGCCCCAGCGAAAGTGTAAAGTGCATGCACGATGGTTAGTTTGAAAAAAGATTTTGTCAAATTTCGCCAGTTGCAAGTCTTCATGTCGTACATCAGCTATTGCACTTGCTTCAGTGTAAGTTCTTGTTTAGAAATAATTGGAAGCTATATCCACTTTTCAGATTGTGTTGCCAATGTTGTTAAGGTTAAAAATAGAGTTGTTAATTAAACTAGAGCTATTGAATTTTTTTCTCATCAACGGTCTATCATTTGAAATTGAGGGCTAAATATTTTCATTGTCCCATGGTGGATTATCTTCACAAACAGTAAAGTGCTTCCATTTTTACATCTTTTAGTATTTATCCGATCTTTAAAACAACTGCTCTGTTGTTGGTGACTAGCGACTTTAGACTGTTTAATCAGTTTTATATAATATTTAATAGCTGTTTACGTTCCTCTCGTGTTTAGACGAACAACAATTTTTCAAATCTCCTTTATCGTTTCTTAAAAACAGATAAATCATTAATGCTTTCGTTTGCTGCAAATTATTTGCATGAATTATTTGATTAATATATATGCACAATTTTTACTTCTGCATAAAATATTAGCACATAAAATGTAAAATGTCAATTACAATGGAAACGATTTGTCATCTCTTTGCAAGAATGCTTTTTCAAGAACACTGTAGTCTCTTCGCTTTATCTTGCAGAGCCTTAAACCCATCATATTAGCTTATCATTATATTCTTGCACTACTTTGTGTTTGTTCAACATTAACTCTTGACAACCATGAAGAATTGCGGCAATCTTCCTATGGTGTTTCTTGAAAAGACGGTTTTTATTATTCTCATTTGTCATCTTCATTTGTCATCTGCAAATAACGTCTCCTCATGTTAACAAATCCTAACATGACTTTCCATTAATCTGTATTACTGAACTTTTAGCTGAGCTGATTAATCTTGTGCAAGGCGTCTCGCACGTTTGTCATTTTCTTGGGAATTTCATCTTTTTCTTGGTTGGGATCAGAACAGCAGGTATTGTATGTATTCAAACATCATATTCAATTGTGTGCTTCTTTAATTTACATTCATGCGATTTACTTCTCATTTAGAACAACATTTTAATAGCACTGAGCTGTTCATATAAATTTTCGAGAAAACGGTAGTTTTTTTTATTATGAATTGTCAACACCTTGTGTTTGTGTTAAGCCAGCTGGCATCTAATTATCTGAGAATTTAATTACAAGTTTGGTTGTACATTGTTTTATTGGGGAAATGCACTCGCTATGTTTTGAATTTCAGAAATAACAAATTACGCGCATTCACACTGCAATTTTCTAACATAGATCAATGATGCGCTTGCGTCTAAATGGAAATCTCTGAAATTCTAGCACAGATATCGCAAATTCCTTTCCCAACAAGCCAAACAAGACAAGAGTGTGTTTGAGGCAGTTTCCTTGTGTCGTTTTAGACCAAGATGCACAAAGTTCATAAACACTCTACGGGGTGTCCTAGAAAGGCTAAGGATTTGTTTGAGTCTTAAAACGAAACGACCACTAAGCTGAAATTGGTGCGTCATCCCAAATCCAGAGTCCTGCCTGGTTGCTGTAAAAATCTGTACATATGGTCTGTTGTAAAAGAGCTTCAATTTTTATCATTTGTACACTCGCAAATTCACATTAGGCGAAATTGGATTTGAATATCTGTAACATTGACTTTTAGCATACAAAAATTTCCAGACTCAATATTTCCAGACTCAAAATTTTTGAAAAAACGTTTTTGGACTAAATTGTGCAAATAAATGTTTATGAACTTTGGAAAAATTTAGCAATAGAGTCGAAGTGTGAAATTCTTCAAGTGCTTTTTTTTGATTTTGCGACTTTGCACCATATCGTCTGAAAGAACACTATGAAACAACTTTACACTTGGAAAATCAGTTAAATCTGTTGAGCATTAGCTAATATTTATAACTAGCTGAATGCACAAAGTTCTTTATCGAATCACTTGCGTTTCGGGCTCGGTTCATATCGTTTTGAACCAAACTGAAAATACAGTAATTTTATAGGAAAGAACTGATATTCAGCTGGTCATATCTCAATCGATGTTCAACAGTTTTAACTGATTTTTCATATGTAAAGTACTTTTATAGTGCAGACTGTTTGGTACAAAGTTAAAAAAATTTAAAATCTCTTTTTGATGTTATAAATGTATACATTGTCATAGTTTTCGACAGTTTGGTAATGCGATGATCCAGTATAGCGATTAAATTTAACATTTCTCATTTGTTGGCAGATTGAGCAATATTATAAATAGGAGAATGCAAAAATAGGAGAGTGAAAGTTTGTTGATGTTAATTCATATAAATTGATATTTCTGGGGAGGTATCACCTTGAATGTTCATCGCCCAGAATTGATCTTCTTGTTTACCATTGGTTCACTGTCTTGACGATAAATTCATAAATCGTACATATAGATTGAAGTTACATCATGCAACTCTCATAAATTAGAAAATAATTATTGAAAACAATGTTCAAAGCGATAATCGATTCAGGAAGATACTTCTCTATATTTACTGTTTATTTATCAAGAAATATTTCTACTTATGTGTTGAGACACCGGCGATAAAACTGTTTCTGTTCCATCGTTTCTAACTACTTCCTCAAAATGTTGAAGAACAGTTGATGACAGACAGGTTATTTGAGTTGCAACGAAGTAAATTGATGCACCGGGAAAATACATCAGTGCACCTATGAACTACGAGCTTCCGTCTAGCGCGCGGTACCAAG
>JAYJMH010064814.1:0-11805 GCA_036873815.1 Phacellophora camtschatica | reverse complement strand
CTGTCAACAATCAATAATGGTCTTGGTTAGGTAAGTCTGGAGAATCAGATTCACAATCACGTTCATAATCACATTCATATTCACAAAATCAGATTCACAAGAAGTTTTAATTTTAAATGCTCCACATTCAATTGGACAAAAGATTTGAAAATTTACATTTCCTAGGAAATCTGTCAAAGTTATTGATTTAGAATTAATCAAACATCAAATATGGAATCTGTGTGATCGAATTAGATGGAATTGATGAAAAAATTTCAAGATACTAGTTTCTGAGAAATGTCCATTATGACGTCGTTAGACTGTCAACAATCAATAATGGTCTTGGTTAGGTAAGTCTGGAGAATCAGATTCACAATCACGTTCATAATCACATTCACATTCATGGTTTTATAATTTCTGCCATGCATGATGAGCCTCAGTATGGATAAATCTGGTACCAATTTGAAAAAGTTCTTTGGCCTACCACATGCAACTTTTGACAACATGCAAATTTGGTGCACAAAGGAAATGTAAAGTTGGTGCGCAAAAATTTCTTACATATGCTTGATTCAGTGCGCAGTTAACAAAGTTTCCAACCTGGTTGGAAGGGGCATAATTTTTTTTAAATTAAAACATTCATTATCAACCCTGTTTTTCCAGGAAATCTATGAAAGATATTAATTGGAATTTATTCATTCTCATTCATATAGAGATATATACATAATAGGAAAGCATTTCAATTCTTTTGTCCAATTGTCCATCCAATTGAATGGGGAACGCTTAAAATTGAAAGTGATTGTGGAGTGAATCTGATTTTGTTTGAGAGGCTGAATGTGATTGTGAACATGATTTTGAATCTGATTGTCCAGACATGCAAGTCTGCTTTTCTTTCATTTACAAAACACTTTTTTCCCTCCCAATGCTGTATGTACTCACCAAATTTAATATTTTTCAATTGATTCTGGCTTTATTTACAGACTGACAAAGCTTCCTTTGATCTAATTTCATTATATTGTGATCTCTTTCTTTGAAGGAAGACGTGACGATGACAGGCCCCCTAATTTGGTAAACAACAGTGACGATGACAGGCCCCCTAATTTGGTAAACCTTCCGCTTCTGTCTTGTCTCTTTTTCCGTCCTTGAGCTCTCTTCAGTTGCTTTCTTGGAATACTTACTCCTCGTCCTGGTTAGAAAGACTCACAGCAAGCACTACTGTATTACATATTAAGTGATCTGTTGCTAGGTAGAACCATTGTAGAACAGTGCAAATGGGGACTTACTTGAGATTGCAGGTCAGTGCGCATGCTCAAAACGAAACCAATCTGATGCGAGAAAGACCAGGACGCCAAAGGTTGCATAGGCCTTTGCGGAAAAGGATGAAATTTAAAAATGTTGATAAATTAAATTTACATCAAAATAACAGAAGACACTAAAAATATTGTTTTTGTTGTGTTTCCTTTCCAAACTGCCCTCCAAAAACGTTGCTGTCAAAGGCAGTTTATCCCATCCAAGCACCGTTAGGACCAGGGGGGGGGGGGCAGTACCATTCAACTCAGATATGGGGGGGGTGTGTCCAAGGAAAAATTGCTCTGACCCAAAAAGGCAATGAAACGAAAAGCCAAACCAAAAATTATAAAAGCATGGCCTATGCTGCGGTGTAATTTGCTGCCTGTAACACCTTTCTTTAATATTTATATGCTATTTCTTAATATTACACCCAACAAAATTTTTTAAACCAAACTTATATTTTTTTAAGAAAAATTTTAAACCCAAAACATATTATCGAAGTAGACCTTACTACACTGGATATAAATTTGCGACTGATAATGACAGCTTTTTTGATTTTCTTCTTTTTACACTGTAATTTAATTAGCAACTGAAGATATCAGTATTTCTCCTCAAATAAACTTCCTAATGTTATTGACCTCATTTTTCGTTATATTTTTATTTGCGACTGATCAGACCAGAGTTCTTATCTGCATATGATAAGACCAGAGTCTCTTTGAATATAAACTTGGTTCTCCTATTTTCTTCTTTTTAAGGTGTATTCTTAATTGAGACAGATGATAGCAGCTTTTCGTCTCTAATGAACTTTGCAACGCTATTTTCTTCTTTTGCACTGTACTTTCATTTGAGACTGATCAAATGAGATTATTTTCTCTTATAAACTTCGTAATGACCTTTACTTCTTATACTTTTTTTCATCTAGAAGTGATAAGGCCAGCTTTTCTTCTGATATAAACTTGGTACTGCCTTTTTCTTCTTTTGCACTGTACTTTTATTTGAGATTGATCATATGAAATTTTTTTCTCTTATAAACTTCGTAATGACCTTTACTTCTTTATACTTTTTTCATCTAGAAGTGATAAGACCAGCTTTTCTTCTGATATTGACTTGGTACTGCCTTTTTCTTCTTTTGCACTGTACTTTCATTTGAGACAGATCATATGAAATTTTTTTCTCTTATAAACTTCGTAATGACCTTTACTTCTTTTTACTTTTTTCATCTAGAAGTGATAAAACCAGCTTTTCTTCTGTTATTGACTTGGTACTGCCTTTTTCTTCTTTTGCACTGTAGTTTCATTTGAGACTGATCATATGAAATTTTTTTCTCTTATAAACTTCGTAATGACCTTTACTTCTTATTACTTTTTTTCATCTAGAAGTGATAAAACCAGCTTTTCTTCTGATATTAACTTGGTACTGCCTTTTTCTTCTTTTGCACTGTACTTTCATTTGAGACTGATCATATGAAATTTTTTTTCTCTTATAAACTTCGTAATGACCTTTACTTCTTATTACTTTTTTTCATCTAGAAGTGATAAGACCAGCTTTTCTTCTGTTATTGACTTGGTACTGCCTTTTTCTTCTTTTGCACTGTACTTTCATTTGAGACTGATCATATGAAATTTTTTTCTCTTATAAACTTCGTAATGACCATTACTTCTTATTACTTTTTTTCATCTAGAAGTGATAAGACCAGCTTTTCTTCTGAAATAAACTTGGTACTGCCATTTTTTCTTGTTGGACTGTGTTGTCACTTGAGACTGATGGTAGCAGCTTTTCTTCTCTAATGAACTTCGTAAGGCTATTTACTTCTTTTTACGCTGTACTTTAATTTGAGACTGACGATATCATCTTTTCTTCTCTAATAAACTTCGTAAGGCTATTTACTTCTTTTTACGCTGTATTTCCATTTGAGACTGACGATAGCACCTTTTCCTCTGTGATAAAATTCGTAATGCTATTTACTTCTTTCTACGTTCCATTATTTTTGCGATTAATAACATCAGCGTTTCTTCTGAAATACCCTGGGATCTGCTATTTTCTTCTTCCTACGCTGTATTTTTATTTGAGACTGATGATAGCAGCTTTTCTTCTACTTACACTTGCTGACGCTATTTGCTCATTTTACACAGTATTTTCATTTAATCTGATGGTAGATAATAGCTTTTCTTCTCTAAAAATTTAGTAATGTTTTTATTCTTTTTAGACTAGAATTTTTTCTGATATAAACTTTGTACTGCCAATTTCGTCTTTTTCCGCTGTATTTCTATTTGAGACTGATGATAGCAGCTTTTCTTCTCAAATAAACTTCGTAATGCTATTTATTCCTTTTGGCATTGTATTTTTATCTGCGACTGAAAACACCAGCGTTTCTTCTGATATAACCTGGGTACTGCTACTTTCTTCATTTTACACTGTATTTTTATTTGAGACTAATAATAGCAACTTTTCTTCTCTAATAAACTTCGTAATGCTATTTTATCTTTTTTCACTAGATTTTATTCTTACTTTATTTTATTGTACTGCTAATTTCTTCTTTTTACGCTGTATTTTCATTTGAGACTGATGACATCAGCTGTTTTCCTCTAATGAACTTCGAAATGATATTTTCTTCTTATCTTCTTCGTATTTATGCTCTTTTGTTATTTGCGATTGATGATAACAGCTTTCCGTCCTCACTCTATCTTTCTCTGGAACGAATGATTGATAAATCAGCATTTCGCGCTGTCATAAATTTTTTACGGATTGTGATGTCAAATTTAATTTGTTCAGTGTAAACTTTTCAATGGAATATCTGCAAAGTACCTCGTGTAATATAACCGCTAAATATGTTAACAGTTGAAATGTCTGCTGTTGACACTGACGTTATCATTTTTTCTTCTATAATAAACTTGGTGATGCTATTTGTTCAGTTTGCATTGTATTTATATTTGAGACTGAGGATAGCAACTTTTCTTCTCTAATGAACTTCGTAATGCTATTTTCTTCTCTTTTCGTTGTTTTTTATTATCTAGACTGATAGGACCACCTTTTCTTCCGTTATAAACTTAAGGTATTGCTATTTTCTTCTTTTTACACTAGATTTTTTTCTGATATAAACTTTGTACTGCAAAGTATTTTTTACGCTGTATTTTCATTTGAGACTGATGATAGCAGCTTCTCTGCTCTAATAAACTTCGAAAAGACGGGTTGATGGATCGACGTGTAATCTTAAGCTCTGGCTTACAATGGCATGTAGGTTTTCGAAACTGAACTGATGTAACTTGTTAAAGACCAAAATATTGTTCTGAATATTGAATATTGCTACTTTTTATAGTACAAAGTGTTGTTTCACACTAAGGCCATCATTACTAAATACCAAGAATATTTTGACAAGAAGTTCAATGACCTCAAAGAGAATATGGCAACGAAGGACTGCATAAAGACATCAATGGAATTGACATGGAGCCCAAAGGCGAACGCGAAACAAGCAACCAGTGCATAGTGAAAGTCAAGTCTGTGCTAAAAGATATAAAAGTCGACGTACCTGACTGTGTATCTGACGGGGCATATCGTATTGGAAAACCAAATGTTAAAAATAACAAAAATGACCACACCATGATAGTACGTTTCACCACATGGCATCATCAAACGGAAGTATACAGAGCTCGAAAAGTAGTAAAAAGTACAAGATTAGACTGGATCTGACAAAATCGTCTGGATCGTCTTAAAGCAGAAAAGAAGGTGTGAAGGGTCCTCGAGTCGAGAAACATGGGTTTCGCATTTGCAGATTTCAACTGCAGATTGTGTGGCAAGGTGAAAGATAAATTTCACTACTTCGAGGAAAATGACTTGGATTCGCTCTTTGCAAAACTAGAAATTGTGGATGGATTAGGTGATATCGAAGAACATGATCAATTTTCCATTTTGATAAAAACGGCCTTAGTAAATAAAGGTGGATTTGTTGTTGTTTTTAGTTAACTCTATTATGTAATTTAGGAATTCATTGGAGTGATAAGTTATCTTTGATAAATTATTTTCTTCTTGTTGCCAGGCAATCAAACGCAACGTTCAAAACCAAAGAAAACCCAATGTTTTTTGGAAAGAAATAAAAACACTTTTTCTTATTGTTTATGTCTCTGAGTTGTAAACACATGCCATTTCAACAAAATGGTTTGCAATTTTTATGTGTTTGTTCCTCGTCTACGGTTGCTTTTTGCTCAACAAATGTACTATTTTCATTGCTCTTGTTTTGTGTTTGCCGGATTAAGTGGAGATATTAGAAACTTTAAAAAATCCCTTTTTACAGGACAAACAATTGGCATGACGCGGTTCGGAGCATCTATGTTTTGTAATGTTAGTTGACATTGATCATTGGCGAGCAGGAATAGGCTTGTTCTGTATATCCACTACTTTTAGCAATAAAACCACCCAGAAAATTAATCACATCTCTACTCTCCGAGCACTCTTTAAAATGTATTTTTAGCACTATTTTTATTTTGATCTCAATTATTTTGCTTCCCCTTACAATGATGGTGCAGATTATTGCTAACTACATTTTTTATCCAAGCAGCCAGTTTTTGCATTTGTTTGCCCATCTTTACTCCCTCGCTAAAACAATATTACATTTAATCTTTAAACTAACAACACAGTTTGTTTTTTCCTTCCCAAATTTTTCAAACAAAAAACTGTGAAAAGTTTTCTTTGCAGATTTGCAAATTTTTATATTCTTATATTAACATGCCATATGCTCCATCTTAATTGGGTGCTTGAGAAAACTATTATGCTAAGTGGTGATATCAAGACAAATCCTGGCCCACAAAATGATACTTTAATTTTTGCTCCTGGAACCTGATTAGCATTTGTGCACATGATTACCTACGTGTATTCCTAATTGAAGCTTACAATTCAGTATATAATTACGACTTACTGGGTATAGTAGTAACCCATATCGATAGCACTGTCGATCTAAGCAAATTAAATATAAATGGCTATACTTTTGTAAAAAGTAATCATCCCCATGATGTGAAGCAAGGGGGTGTTGGACTGTATATCAATGATGGTTGTCCTGCAAAACCACGTCTGAGTCTTGTAACGCTCCCAGAATGCATTGTTTGCGAAATTCAACTAAATATAAAGAACTATTTCTTTGCTATCCTTTATAGAAGTCCCAGTCAAAATCAAACAGAATTTCACAATTTCATGAATAACTTTGAACTAATGTTGTCCAAGAGGTCTGACGAGAAACCCTATTGTATTATAATTACTGGAGATCTGAACTGTCGCACTTCTCAGTAATGGGAAAACGATATTGAAAATGATGAAGGTAAACTTTTTGAGCAACTTGCTGCAAACAATGGTCTTCACCAGTTAATCAACGGGCCAACCCATTTCACGGGTAATTCTAAATCATGTATTGATATCATCCTGACCAACCAACCAAATATTTTTTGTTGAATCTGGGGTCCATTCCTTCTTTACACGAACAATGTCATCATCAAATTGTATATGGTAAATTGAGCATTAAAAATCTAGCCATACCCCCTTTTAAACGAAGAATATGGTTCTATAATCGGGCTAATATTTTTCAATTAAAAAAAGCATTGAATTATATGATTGGCAGAAAAATATTAGGGAAATCAACTGTTCGGGTAGTCAAGTTAATATCTCAAAAGAGGTCTCGATCATTTTTTTTTTCTAACTTTGCACCCACAAAGATACTATAGTGAGGCCTCGTCAGGCCCCTTGGTTAGCACAGTCTATCAAAAACTTTATCCGGAAAAAGAACAAAGCATATAAAACCTTTGTTAAAAATGGACGACCAGAAAACCGGTTGGAAAGTATTAATAACATGATATCTCAAAGTAAAAAGGAAATTGAGGATGCCACGGATAAGTACTATTCAAAAATTGGACGAGCACTATCAAATCCTGATACTGCCAGAAAAACCAATTGGTCATTAATAAACAAAGTCTTAAACAAAGCCAAAACACCCATCATTCCACCTTTACTTGAAAATGATATTTCTGTGTCAGATTTCACAGATAAGGCAGAGATCTTCAACGACTATTTCATAGAACAATGTACAACCATAGATACTGGCAGTACAATTCCATGCGATGTGCAGGTCAACGCTCCTTTGCTAGCTGAATTTTGATATTCATGTGGATCGCCCAGGTGATTCCACCATAAACCAGCTGCTCTCTATTGTAAATTCTATATTTACAGCTTTTGATTGTAACCCCCCTTTGGATGTCCGTTCTGTCTTACTTGACATATCAAAAGCCTTTGATAGGGTATGACATTAAGGACCCGTTTAAAAATGCGTCAATGTGGTACTTCTGGAAACCTTCTCGCATTAACCAAAAGCTTTTTATCTAACAGAAAACAACGTAAAGTATTCAATGGTAAAATGTCTAAGTGAGGTGCTATTTCAGCTGGACGTCCACAAGGTTTCATTCTGGGACCCCTCTTTTTCTTAATATACATCAATGACCTTTCTGAACACTTAACATGCAATGTAAAGCTTTTTGCTGATGATACCTTTATCTTTAGCGTTGTTCATGATCCTCAAATAGCCGCTCATGATTTAAACCATGATCTGAATATGATCAAGTTTTGGAGAATGTATTTTAACTCAGATCCAAAAAACAGGATACAGAAGTGACCTTCTCTAAAAGGCGAAATCCAATAGATCATCCACAAATATTCTTTAATGATAACCCTGTAATGAGTGTATCTGAGCAAAAACATCTAGGGGTAATACTTGATTCTAAATTATCATTTACTAGTCACATAAACTAAGCTATAACAAAATGAAGACAAGGCATAGGAATGATAAGATTTTTATACAAGACAAACCCTGGACGAAATGGATAATCCGTATGTCCGACCGCATTTGAATTACGGTGATGTTATATATCACACCCCTCAAACCATGTCAAACTTTAGTCACAATAGTGCCTTAAAAACCAAATGGAAAAATTAGAATCAGTCCAATATTCTGCTGCACTTGCGGTAACTGGTGCTTGGAACGGTACATCTCGTGGAAAATTGTATGATGAGCTTGGCTGGGAAGCTTTAAACCCAACTGCGAGTTGGACTAAGTAAGCTAAGTATGCATACATTTAAGAACAATTTCCAAGAAACTGTCAATATGTTGTGTCCGGTAAATGACGGTGTTGAAGATACGGAATATTTCTTTCTGCTCTGCCATGCTTTTGATGTACATATGCGCGAAATCTTCAACTGTGTCAATGCAATATTACAATCTCATGGATTAACAAACTTCTCTAACAAAAACTTTTAAGAATATTGTTATATGGCTATGATAAATTACTACACAGTTCTGGTACTAAAATTCTTGAGGCAACAATTAGGTATATTCAGGATTCAAATCATTTTCAATGATTTCAAAACATTTTAAATTTCCTATCTACTTAATTTATTGTATTTAGACTAATATTCTTTGTAATTAGGTTTTTGTGTAAGGCAACAGGGTTGCCATGTTATAACATGCTCCCTGTGGTATCGTCTGGTACATTATGTTAATTGTAAGATTTTATGATGAATATTTTCTTCTTCATACGCTGTAATTCTATTTGAGACTGATGATAGCAGCTTTTCATCTCTAATAATCGTCGTAATGCTATTTTCTTCTTTTCACAATGTATTTTCGGTTGCGGCTGATGATATCAGCTTTTCGTCTATAAGAAACTTGGTGACGCCATTTGCTCATCTTAAACTGTATTTCATTTGAGACTGATGATAGCATGTTTTCTTCTGTAATAAATTTTGTAATGCTATTTACTTCTTTTTACACTATAATTTCTTCTGATATAAACTATGTACTGCTAATTTCTTCCTTTTACCCTGTATTTCCATTTCAGACTGAGGATAGCCGCTTTCTTTCTCTAATCAACTTTGGAATGCTATTTATTTCTTTTGACAATGTATTTTTATCAAGGCTGATAAGACAACCTTTTCTTAAGATATAAACTTTGAAAATGCTCTTTTCTTCTTATTACGCAGTATTTTCATTTGAGACTGATGACAACAACACTATAATTTCTTCTGATATAAACTATGTACCGCTAATTTCTTCCTTTTACTCTGTATTTCCATTTCAGACTGATGATAGCTGCTTTTCTTATCTAATAAACTTTGTACTGCTAATTTCTTCTTTTACGCTATAATTTCTTCTGATATAAACACTGAACTGCTAATTTCTTCCTTTTACGCTGTATTTCCATTTCATACTGATGATAGCAGCTTTTCTTCTCTAATAAACTTTTGTAATGCTATTAATTTCTTTTGATATCGTATATTTTTCTGCGATTGATATGTATGTATGTATGTGATATTTTGCCACATGAAATTTACAATTTTTAAAATCCAAATTAAAGGTTAAAATATTTACAAAGTTTTAAAATATAAGAGTATTAAAAGATAAATTTATACAATTTTGAAAAGATCACAAACCCCTAATTAGAGTGGCAGGGATAACATCAGAAAGGTTGAAAGGACCTTAATTCCGTGATGGTCCCTTTTACGGGTGTGTAAAAATGAAAATAATAAGCAAATGTTTATCTTACTAAATGTTTAAAGAAAGTATGTGCATAGAATTAGCGGTATTTGCTAACTCCGTTTTCGTTTTTTAGTAAGTTTTTCATGAAGCAATTTTTATCTTATGCTTGAAGGAGTTTGTGCTATTTGCTGTTTTAATGTCAGAAGGTAATTGATTCCATAACTTGGAACCTATGATGAGCATTTTTGGCCAGTGTCTTTTTTACGAAAGGGGATATTCAGTTTGTCTTTTGATCTACTAGTAGTTAGGCTCTAATTAGCAAGGTGAAACATATCTGACCGGTAAACTGGTGAAGATCCCTTGAAAAACAACCTTTGATAACACTAGCGTTTTTTTTTTTTTGCTATAACCTGGGTACTGCTATTTTCTTCATCATACGCTGTATTTCTATTTTAGACTGATGATAGCAGCTTTTCTTCTCTAATAAACTTCGCAATGCTATTTACTCCTTTTGACATTGTATTTGGTTTGTGACTGATAACACCAGCGTTTCTTCTGAAATAACTTGGGTACTGCTGTTTTCTTCTTCTTACGCAGTATTTTCCTTTGAGACTGATGATAGGAACTTCGCAATGCTTTATTTTACTTTTGACATTGTATTTTCATCTAGATTGATAAGACCACCTATTCTTCCGATGTAAACATTGTACTGCTAATTTCTTCTTGTTACGCCGTATTCTTATTTGAGACTGATGGCAGCAGTTTTTCTTCTCTAATAAACTTCGTAATGCTATTTAATTCTTTTTACACTAGAATATTTACTGATATAAACTTTGTACTGCTAATTTCTTCTTTTTACGCCATATTTTGATTTGAGACTGATGATAGCAGCTTTTCTTCTCTAATAAACTTCGCAATATTATATATTTCTTTTGACATTGTATTCTTATCTGCGACGGATAATAGCACCTTTTCTTCCGATATAAACTTTGTACTGCTAATTTCTTCTTCTTACAATGCATTTTCATTTGAGACTGATGGCAGCAGTTTTTCTTCCCTGATAAACTTCGTAATGCTATTTAATTATTTTTACACTAGGTTTTCTTCTGATATAAACTTTGTACTGCTAAATTCTTCTTCTTACAATGCATTTTCATTTGAGACTGATGCCAGCAGTTTTTCTTCTCTAATAAACTTCGTAATGCTATTTAATTCTTTTTACACTAGAATTTTTACTGATAGAAACTTTGTACTGCTAATTTCTTCTTTTTACGCTGTATTTTCATTTGAGACTGATGATAGCAACTTTTTTCCGACATAAACTTCGTAATGATATTTTCTTCTGTTTACACTGTATTTTTGCTTGTGACTGATGATTTTATCTTTTTTCTTATACTGAACTTGTCTTCTTCGTATTTAAGCTCTTTTTTTATTTGCAATTGATGATAACAGAATTCCGTCCTTCGGGCGATCTCCACTATAACAAATTTCAGACGGCATTTAATTGCTTACGTTGTTCTGAAAAATATTCATACCGTTTTCAGATGGAGATTTTCTTCTCGTCGTGACAAATAATTTATAAAATTTGCAACAGGGCAAACGTACCTGTACATATAAAATGTCAGTCTAACTTCACAACTTTCTGTTGCAACCTAAAGAAGAAGTTATTTGAAAGAACAAACAGCAAACTGGACTAAAGTACCTTATTTCTGATCCTTATGTAATTGTTTTTGCTTTTGAACTTGTAATTTTTAATTTGCTTTTAATTTTAGAGTTGAAGAGCCACACTTGTAGTGGATATGCTCAATAGTACCGTTATTAAATTATTACTATTATTTTAATAATTATCTTTTTATTGAACGAATGATTGATAAATCAGCAATTCACGCTTGTATACATTTATCAAGGATTGTGACGTCAAGTTTAACTTATTCAGCGTTATCTTTCCATTGCAATATCTGCAAAGTACTTCGTGTAATATAACCGCCAAATATATTAATAGGTAAAATGTCTGCTGTTCTGCAAGTTTAACA
>JAYJMH010064803.1:0-11806 GCA_036873815.1 Phacellophora camtschatica | reverse complement strand
TATGTCTAAATCTCACACCAAAATGAGCAATGAAAGTTTTTGACATTGTCCATTTTTTTGCGTTGATGCCTCTTTAAAAATGATGTTAAGATGACATCGAAACGTCGCTCATTATTATCGTTAACATTTATAATTAAATGTTACAAAAATAAAATTCTTATTCGATTACTGAATGTGCAATATATTGTCAACTGTTTCGTTCCTAAATGACAAAATGCTATCCTGGTCTATGAGATCAAGAACAATCAAAAGTGTGAAAAATAATTCAAAAATGTATTCAAAACACTAACAAAAATTTGCCAAAATATGCATATTTCGAGACAATATGGCAATGAGACAATTTAGCAAAGGGCTCATTTTGTTCCCCATACGTCGAAATACAAAAATTAGGCCATAAGATAGTTTAAAATGGCTAGATTTCATCAAAAAAGTGCATTAATTGATTACGTGATGGGTGACATGTCCAGTATATTGCCTATAATTTTTCTTCTGAATGAAAAAAATATTATCGTTGTGGTTCATAACCTCGAGAACAATCAAAAGTATGTAAAAAAAATTGGAAAATTTGTTCAGGAAACAAATGAAATGGCAAAAAATAAATATTTGATGACGTCATCAGCCACGCCCAAACCGAGACCATTACTCAAAGGCCAATGGGCTGATTTTGTTCCCCATAGCTCAAAATACCAAAATCAACTTTAAAACAAAAAGTTACCCAATTTGTTAGATTGCAGTGGTATGTTCCCCGTCTATAAAACCGAGGTTGGTAGAGAGTCATCTAGGAGAAAATATTTCCATGCACTGGCATTTAACCAAGTTTTAACAACATTGTGAGATAAAAACAACAGCCAGCGAGAGAAACTGTGATTTTCAGAGAAACTGTGATTTTCAGAGAAACTGTGTTTTTCTGTAGAAAAGTGGATTTTTTTCAGAGAAAATAGGATTTTCTGCAGAGAAACTCAGTTTATCTAATTATGGTGACTTTTGTTTGCCATAGTCGTGGAGATAATGTATGAAACAATATCAGAATAAAGACAAATTACATTTGCATAAAACGTTATTTCTTATGACCACAAAACGGCTATTACTAAAAGGCGGAGCGGAGAATCAAGGAATCGGGGGAAAAGTAAAAAGGAAAATATGAAAACCAAGCAAGATTATCAACATAAACATTATTTCAATTGAATAGCACGAGATGAAAGGAAACATGCAGGATAACATTTATTTTGAAGGAAGTCATATGGGACTTATTCATAAACCTTTACGACTAGCATACGCAGAGAGCTAATAAATGCAAGCAGATAAAAGGAGCCGCCAAACATAAACTTTTCCAGGGCCAGGGGTTCATCAAATTTCTCTCGAAAGCCATGCTAATCATTATTTAAACCGCCAACAAGCGGCAGTGTGGCGCAAATCTTAACATAGGAATATATCTTGTTAATGAAAAAGTAAATCTTCAGAACGGCGAAACGGTTTTGGTTTGGTTTATGATCCTGTTAGATTCTTCATGCTTGAAAATATATCTATACTAATTCTGAAGTACAGTGATGATGTGAATAAAATTTCCCACTGGGTCATACCCTGGTGTGATTTTCATACTTTCTTTTCGATGGTTGCCGACATAAGGTTTGAAATGCAAATAAGCAATTTCAAGCAAATACAAGCTAGATTTCTACATTTATTGTTTTTGAGAAAACCCGACTGACCTGGTAAAAGGAAAATATTAGATTTCTAAATTGTCTTCGTTGCAGGTGACTAAATCTGAATAAAATTAAATTTGTTTTGATTGCATGCAAAAGAAAAATGTGTCAAGGTAACAAACCTGAAAAAGTTGGAGTCTTATGATGCAAGAAGCTTGTGATGCTTGGTGCCTGGATCGTGGATGTAGTGGTTGTGGCTAGTGCGTAAAAGAGTACTGAAAATTACTTACAATTTCATCGAATGCACTCAAACAAAATTTATTCACAATACAAAGAATACAGTGGCAAGAAATTGCAAATTATACACAAATTTTGTGTGAATAATGCGTTGAATTGCTTACATTATATGCTTGCACAAAGGAAAAAATATGTTTCAAACACCATAACAAATAGCAAAAATTCCCCTAAACAAATAATATTTCATTTCTCAAATACCAAATGACTAAAAAAAGTTGCGGCGTTTGATTCACTATCGTTTGAAATATATCTGTCCAATTTTGGTAATTAACATTTTGTGCTGCTGCTGAAAGACGAAATTATTAATTTCATACAGTTTTGAAACACTCGACGTTTTAATAGCCTGTCTGTAATTATCAAAAAACAGAATGCTGCTATTGTTGGTAAAGAGTCGAAAAGAGGGGTTAATTTTTCAAAGATCTGACCAACGTAGTTTATCTTTTTATTTATTACTAAAGGAGACCTTGCAAAATGAATCCAGATTAAAATATATTGGTTATTTTAATTTTTTGCAAGATCAGCATTTGGACTGACAAGATTCCGAAGTCCGGAAATTTTGTGATTGTGAAGGCCAGGTTCAAACGTCTCATTCTTCATGCGTCGAATTAAATAGTACATTTGAGTAGACTCAAATTTAAAAACGAGTTTTGATTCATTTTTAATGCGCCGAATTAAATGCAAACCGCCTCTATTTGAATAAAGCGGGTTCAACAGCCTCTGTTTCAAACTGTCATTCTAGGCAGGATATTTTGGCGCACAGTTGGAAGAAGCAGTGTTCATCAAGTTGTTTACGTTTCTTTTTGTTTACGTTTCTTTTTGTGGGTTCACTCGAAATTTGATAACAGCTTGTTCATTGCTCCTCTTCAACAAAGCTGAACACTTTGAGCAAACAAAACAGTTCCTTTTCAGGTCAGTCTTCAACGACCAGAATAAAGCTCCAGTAGGATTTTGATGCTAAATAAATCAGAAGGAACCGAGAAAGGAAAGATACAAAATCTTAAAATTCTGTTTCATTTTCTTTGTCGCCAGAGCCAATATCAAAACAAGCATTGCAGTATCTGACTGACTTGCCTGCCACCCATCCAAATGTTTTTTCATACTCCTTAAATACGGGGAAAAATTCCACCCACAATAGCTTCACGTTCAATGCAAAATACTTCGTTTCTCGAGAACATTTTTCCATAAAATGCCAGTGACAGGAAAGCACAATGACAATGAACAAACAATGAACAAATAAATTGAAAGCACGCGTTTTTCTCAATTTACATTTTTAGGATCTGGAAACAATAGCCTCGGGCTTAGCAACACATTAACATACTTAATGCATTTAATACGTCACATGAGAAATGCGACGTATGAACCAGGCACTGATTTATCTAGATTTCTTTAAATAAATGAGTGGGTCACTCGAATTTAATAAATGAGTCAAATTCAAATAAAAGTACAGTACCAATTTGATTCATACGTCACACTTTTCATGCAGTTAATCGTCGGTATTTATATCGGCGCATGAAAAATGCTACGTCTGCACGGGGCCTAAGTTTTAAAAGCTTTTCTGAAAGGCAGCACCTTTTTCAATGAATGCGTACATTTAGTGTTCTAATAAAATTTTGAATATCTTTTTTCTTTCGAATGGAATAATTAACTCAATATTTCTATTTTATTTCAAAGGAGATTTTTCGAATAAATTTCAATTCAGGCATTTCAATTGAGACAATGGATGCACCCAATATGTTAAAAAATACTTTAGCCTTTGGGAGAACACAAAATTTATTAAACTAGGTGTTTCGATTGCTTTTCTCCTCAATATAATGCAACACGCTAGGAAACGTTTTCACTCAACCCCGTTAGAAAACAACATCGTAATGATCAGATCTCAAGAAGGTAAACCTACTATATTCATTGAACACTTATCATAAAATTCCTTTGAAAATGCTGATTTTGTTGAAGAAAAGATAATTGATTTTGTTTTTGAAATCTGGAAACAATTTTCTGGGCCTCCGTTGGTGACCAGTAAAAAATAGACTGATTTTCCGATGCCAGAGCCTCGAAAAAACAACATTTCATTGATCCCTCTTTTTCTGCCCATTTCCAACAGTTTAAGCATATTTTTTGACAAATATATTTTTGGAAGGCTTTTAAAACGGTAAATGATTCAAAACTTTATCAAAGAAATTATTTTGGTCTTTCAGCAGCAAAACAAAATTTTAATTACCAGAATCGGACTAATATTTCAAACTACAGCAAATTAAACGATGCAACTTTTTTGTGACTCAGCAGATAGCTTTAAAAAATTAATTAAAAAATTTAAAAATATATTATTATCCAAAGCCTCTCAGCAACCACGTCCCTACGTAAAATGCGAAATATGGTATTTTGTAAAACGTAAATTGCATGATGTTTACTATGGCATCATCATATTTCTTAGTGGGCATTATTTGTCCCAGATAATTTTGTAAACCTTGGCAAGTTTTGATTTTTTTCAATTTAAAATTGTTTACAAAGTCAAAAAGGTACACAGTGCCTATTTGCCTTCAATCTAACGTTTCCAGGAAAGAAAACATACATTTTTATATGTCCTGCTCACATGTTTCCAAAAATCCCTAAAACGCTACGTACCTTTTGACGTCGTAGACATTGTGGTCATGATAGTAGTTTTCTTGAAGATCGTAGTAATTAGCAAAGACTCCCATGATGCTTCGAAACCTCTTCCTGTTTTAACGGCGTCACTAAAAAATCGAATCCAAATTTGATTGCTTTCAGAGATGAACTCTCGTCTTTCAGTACCACAAAACCTGTTGTAAGAATTTTTACTGTCAACTGTAGAGGTAATGTCGCCATAATCAACAAACTCATGCTGGCATCGAGCATCTTTTGTAATTTTAACGTCAGTGAAAGTCAACTTGATCCTCTTGGAAGGGTGAACTATGATAAACCATTTGCAATCTTTCCAATTATGATAATAATGGTGATAATTTGGAGTAGTGAAGTTGCCACTGTCTTGCAAAATCGTACCACCACAACCTATGAAAATAAGAGTATGCCCGTTATTCTCGGTGTATTTTAACCTTTTAAACAATGCTAATAAATTCTTAAACTCAATGCGTTTCAAAATTTTGAACTACTTTAACGAGTGCATTTCAACATTTTTAGTCACGTTAACAAATGCATAAACGTATGTGTTTTGATGTGCAGAAGAAATCTGTCAACAAGAATGTATGTTTTTTGATGTGCAGAAGAAATTCATGTCAATATTTTCAAGCATGCTTGCATATTTACCCCCTATAATTTCTTCGATATGCATCAATTCCTACTGTTTCGTACGCTGCCTAAATGGGGCAATATAGTTTAAGCCTTTTTATAAAGAGTTGGGCTTGCATGCCAAGCTCTCCAAGTTCTTTAACTAATATAGCTTTAATCTAGCATAATTAAGTCGTTTTTATGCAACAGCTAAGCTGGACTTGTCAATCGAGAATTGAATATTAAACCAGGACTTACTTAATCTGCTTTTTAACCAGGTTTTGCTTAGTACGGTTTCAATCATTGACGTCAATTAGTATCAAGGGAGGGGTCGTTCAAGATAAATAATTGTTTTCTAATATTTTCCAAACAGCCCTACAATACTTGGTAATAGTTTCGCGACAACACCGTAGTAACAAGTATACCATTAGTTGCATGCTTAAAATGGACGTTTTCGAGCTTTTTGCAAAAGCATCGAAAAAAATTGCCAACAATTATTTCTACCTAGCTTACCCCGCGGGCGTAAATATCAACTTTAATCATCTTAATCGGCGTAGCATATATCAATTAAAAACACCAGTAATAAGAAATCATAATAAACAAAACCACAAACTTGCTCAATCTGTTTATTATGCATGATTTGATTGATTCCCTTGTAAAATAACACCAATGTGGGAAAATCGAATCTTTAGTTTTTTTTAACCTCTCCTCTCTAGCACTGCTTTAAAAGAAAAATCATATATGATCAAGCACCACCGGACCAATAATACCAAATAATGAAATAGACAAGCATGAAATAAGAAAAACTGGCTTACTCGAAAGTGTGGGCTTGGCAGTAGTAGCTACAAAAAAATTTGAAAAAGTTAAATAAATGTTAAATTACATATAAAAAATAAAGAATATTGAATAGAGTGGGGCTGTGGACAAGAAAAATAGGGTAAAAAAAATTCAGGTCGTTAAAATTACAAAGAAATTACACTCATTTTTCACCTCATCTGTTGGCCCCGGGATGAGAGGCGAGTTGAACAATAGACACAAGATCAGTCATAACTGTAAATACCTTTAGACATGCACATGCTATATACACAACTTCTTCAGTTATCTTTAAACATGCAAAATTATTTTCCAAATTCTTGGGCCTAACTATATCTTTCTGCTCAGGAATGAAGATGAAATGAGGAGACGGAATTGAGGAGAACTATGGAATGATCCAGGAATTTGGATGCATTTGTATAAAACAATTTCACCAGAGCAAGGTTAAAGTTCGCTCTCGCTACACCAGTGGTGTGGGCTAGTGTTATCTTCTTTATATGAATGCAAGCAATTCTATACATAGGAAGGCAACCCCGGGTCAAGAAGGGATGAAAACATATGGATCAAGCTCCTCGTGACCAACATACAAACAAATTAAATTGTAATATGAGACATTTTTCCTATTCCGCGATAAATTATTTTTTTGTATTCCATATTAAACTATAAATAGAATCATTAGCGATTGTCAGATCCCAATTTTGATGTTAGATTTGAATTATACATGGAAAAATTAGTACAATTCCTTGATTTTATCACTTTATATTAATGAGGTAATTACAAATTTTATCTTTGTATTCCTAGGTGCCAGAAATTCAAAAAAGCGAATTATGCATTTGTCGTCCGAAATGCAAATGATGCTAACTCATAAACTACTAAATATGATGAGCTGAAACATGTAATGTCAATTAACATGGAATGACCCATCAGCCGGCATCAAATTACGTACAAAATCGTTTCAAAGCTAGTATCCTTCTTTTGTAAGAAAACAAAATGAAACATGTCACCCAAGAAGAACATAAGTTATCTAAAACCTTCAAAACGATGTGATCTGTAATGCTCTAAATCAGCATAAATATGGGCTATCGTAAAATTTGCCAGAATTTTTACCCAGGATGCATGCATACAAATAACTGATCTTGCCATATTTACACAATATCTCAAACTTGAAATAACATCATCAACCGCACTGTAGCAATCAATAATTGGACATTTATACAACTTTAATAGAACATGCCACGTACAACTACACAATATCTCAAATAGAAACAAAATCATTATAGACATATTAGCAGAGTATGCAATCATTGCAAAATATCTCAAAAACTTTAAAAACATTATCATCAACCGCACCGAACCAATCAATAATTAAACATGTATGCCAAATTAGCAGTGCATATGTCACCACTACACAATATCTCAAAATGAAAAAATATCATCAACCGCACTGTTTCAATCAATAATTATAGACATCAGAATATAATTATAATCGTAAGAGTTCCGGCGACTGCCTGCGACCGATCGCTGGTACTTTTCAGATTTTATGGAAATATAAATTTGAGACAATCTGCGATGACTGTCTGTAATCGTTGAAGAAAAGTTGAATCTGTAAAGTTTGGCTTTTGCGGCACCCTCCCGGCTATTCAAGATTAAATGGAAACATATATCATGGGTGGACGCAGACGATCGCAGAAGCTTCATTGTTAAAATTTATCACGTGTCTGCTACTGTCCAATCAAAACGTTTATCTTATTCCCGCGTTTTTGTAATAATTTTTCCAAAATGGAGAAACCAGTGGAGGTTTTCGATAACGAAACTCTCATGGATTGTATCTAGAATTACCCAGTGCTATATGATAAAAAGGACAACAAACTGCGGAAAATGTACAGTTTTTTATGATATTATTCAAAATAAAAGAAAGAATTTATCTCCATTTTAAGCCAATCTGAAGGACATGGTCACGAAAGCTAGTCTGAATAAAAAACTTCTTCTTCTTACTTGGGCCATTCCAGTGTCCGCAAGTTTAAATTCATAAAAAGCGTGTGGAATTGGTCCTGATTAATTATGTTGCTAAAAATTTCCCCGACCCACAGCTTGTGGGTTCTTTTATATCGACATCTTCCTATTATAAGTTTCGTGTACATCAAAAGTAACTGTCATTGCAATAAAAACTGCCTGTTCATTCCCGCCATTTTAATTTACGAATGGCAATGAAAATGTGGGTAACAATTTAAGCGCGTTTTGCATCATAGTTGCATCATAGCAAGTATCTATCCCGATCATCGCAGATCGTCCCCGGCTAATTACAATCGCTTAGGATCCCTTGCGATTCTATGGAAACACTCAGACCAGGAAGGTGCCGGCGATGGATCGCAGACCATTGCAGACAGTCGCCGGCTCTCTTAAGACTCTTTACGATTATATGGAAACCAGGCTTTAACCTCACAGTACCACCAATCAATCTTTATAGACATGTACGGCATATTAGGGCCTATTAGCAGATCATGCAATCATTGCAAAATATCTCAAAAACTTAAACAATATAATCAACAGCACCATACCAATCAATCAATAATTAGACATGTATGCCATATTGGCAGTGCATATGTCACCACTACACAATATCTTAAATTGAAGCAATATCATCAATTGCATAGCCTACGTCCAGACTGGTTCCTATCAAAAGAATTTAGTTGAATAAAAATTTCAGATTCCTCCTCAAGTAGAGTCTGCGCATCAGCGAAAAAAGCTTTTGATATTTCTTACTTATATTTCTTAAATAACTATCCTTAAAAATCTTTGAAATAATCTTCTTCAAACGGCCTTTTCATGTTCCAGTAGAACCATTTTGAATTACAGAAGAACAATTAAAATTGCTTTCTGCCAATGAGATTTGGTTCCCCACGTGACTATGGAAAAGCTTTCTGTCGCTGATGCGCAGACTCTATGGAGGAGACACCTAAATTCTTTCATTCATCTGTCGATGAACTAGCTGTACGAATCAGTAATTAGACATGTGTGCAATGTTAGAATAGCATGCCACCATTACTCCAATTGAATCAAAATCATTAATCTCACTGCACAAATCAATAATTAGACATGTATACAATGTAAGCAGAGCATGCCAAAATAACACACCAAATTAAGGAAGCGAGTGGCTGAGCATGCTGAAGAGTTCCCGTCTGATCACTGAAGGTAAGCATGCTCTAGGCGGGTCAACACATGGATGGGTAACCTTCCAGGCAACTGACCAGCTCGTGTCCTCGTCCTTTGGAGGGGACGTTAAGCCAACGGTCACATGCCCGGAAGCGGCATGTTCACCGGTGTTCCTTACTGGAAACAAATCATCCCGAGACTTTCGCAGGCCGGCATGTTAAATACAATCACTCACCATCTTAATTTAAAACAACATCATCAATTGAACTGTACAAATCAATAATTAGACATGTATACAATGCTAGCAGAGCATGCCACCATTACACAAAATCTTTAATTGAAACAAGATCATTAACCGTTTGCAAAAAAATAATCATTCATTAATCATTAGGAAAAAGTTCAATTTTACTGAAAATGCCCCTGTTCTTGTGAAAAGAAGCAAACTTTCTTGGTAAGGAAGAGCATTTGCAGACACACCATTACCAAGTAAAGTAGGCAGTACATTTAGCAATAATATCGGAAAAACAACCTTGTACATGCGCCTCTCCAAACCTAAAAGAGAGCTTGTTTGATCACAGACCACAAGATTTGTTTTGATACTTTCAGAAATGACTGACAGACACACACTAACAACTCCATTTTTAACCAGTAAACATTCCACCTTTAACAAGACCTTAACAAACACCAAATATAACCAAATAAAAACAATAAACAGTCGTCGCGGCGAGAGTGTAAATGTATTTGGTTAACGTATTTATAAACTATCAATCAGAATAATTAATGTAGTATGCGGGAACAATCCTGTTCCTACCTTGTTTATATTGCCTACGGTCAGAGTTATATCTTGCAAAAAAACCTTTGGTTGATAATGTGCCATCCGAAACAAATTCGAAAAAAGCTGTGCTGCCTTGGAATGTAAACTCTTTTCTCCCAGGAGTTTTGATGACAATAGGCTCCTTATCTGATGGGTAGATGCCATCTTCTGAATAAGCAATGAAATCTCCAGAATTCATACTGAGGTTAAAGTCTTCAAAAGTAACAACGATCTGCTTTGCTTTGGGAACATTAATCACCCAAAGGCAAACGAGGTCTTTGGGATATACATTAGGGTAATTTGGTGAAGCAAAGATGCCGTTGTTCTCTACCAAGAGACCACCGCACTTCCGATCTGTAAAGCAACAGAGAGAAAAATTGATTATTGACAATCGGCTTAAAAACACAATTCGACAATTCAGGCCAAATACTTACAAGTTCGTTTGTTTAAATATATATTCGGACTCATAAGCGATGCTCACAAAAGGCCCCATTACACTATCATCTTCAGGTACAATTTGCTTCGCATTTTTTATGTGATGGTAAAACCGCAAGAATGTGATAGTGCAGAACGCATACAAATTGTGCTTGTAGTGCGTGGTGGAGGGGATTAAGCCAAGATCTTAATCTATCTCACTGAACTTCAATTTGGTCGTTGATCAAATTGTTTTTAGACCCTTCACGTTTTTTATAAGAGCTGGCAATTGTCAAAGTATTGGCCCGCAAAATACAAATTCGTGCGCTTTTGCTAACAATGGACGTCGATTTTTTAGGTTGAGTGTGAAGGATGTCCTCGTTTATCTACTGTTCCAAACAAAAGATTTGTTGTTTTAAGCCTAAATCTGAGCCTCGGCGTTCTTAAAAAGAGGTTCTTATGAAACAAAGAGTGCAATTTCAGTTTTACTAGGAATAAATCTCGCTTGATGGGCTGTTCATTTATGGGATAATATGTGTTTCCTAGACCCTTTTGCCCTTTTATACAATTTCTCCTCTTTTGAAACAAAAATTAACTCTTTCCAGGCATTTATGATTTCGTGTCGTGGAATTGTGTTCACCCTAAGTTTTTTTGTAAGAACCTTTTTATAAGAACGCCGAGGCCCAGAATTAGGCTGGAAAACAAAAAGGGTATTGTTTGGAACAACAGAAAAATAAGAATATCATTCAGGCTCAAACAGAAACATGTTATATAATATAATATATAATAATAATATAATAATAATAATAATAATGTAACTTAGAGCATTTATATTGCACCATATATCAACAGGGCTCATAGGCGCATTACAATTTAAAGAACTAAGCCTAATTAAACATATGTTAAAGATGCAATAAATTTACAGTGTATCATTTTAAAAATCTAAGTAAAAATAAATTCTAGTCAATAAAATACTGTTTAAATAAATAGGTCCTCAAACAAAGTTTGGAACGTTTCGACATTGTTGCATGCTCTAACAAAATAGGGAAGTCTGGTCCGAAAAATAGGAGCAACATTTACGAAAATACGATCACAAGCCGTTAACAATTTTGTCTTTCATACGTCTAATAATAGTTCATCGCTTGCAGATCCAGTGAACCAAGATGTTTTCCGTAATTTCAATAATTCGTTAAGATACTTTGGTGCTAGATCCTTTAAACATTTAAAAGTTAACATAAGTATTTTATATTGCATTCTGCTTGAAACAGGCAACTAATGAAGTTGCTTCAACACTGGTGTTATGTGACAACCGTCTTCATTCAACTGTCAATAGGGAGCTTACGATTTGACTACGAACTCGACTACGACGGTGACTTGGTACCAAAAACAGGCATCTGCGCATGTACAGGGGGAATCTTCATATTTTCCTCGTCGT
>JAYJMH010064792.1:0-11807 GCA_036873815.1 Phacellophora camtschatica | reverse complement strand
TTTGGCCGCAACCGCCATTTTCTGCGAAATGCGCAAGAAAGCCGAGCTTCGGCCAGCCTCGTTTTACATTATTTCACTAATAATTGTAGAATAGTTGTATAAGTCTCTAATATCAGAATACAGTTGAAATAAAATTGTGAAAATTAAAGCTCCTCCACAGCAGCTCTGGAAACGAGGTTGTTTCTTATAATTTACTTTCTTAGCAAAAAAGAGTATACACTATTCGCGTAGTGTGCGATTTGGAAATAAATATTTGAAAAATGAATAGTGCTCAGGATAATTTGGTCATAAAAAAAAGTGGATTGATGAGATCGTACACGATTTAAACACTGGCTTTAGGAAAAGTAAAGTTTGTATTTTATTCCCACTTCGATTTTTCTCATTCCACCTGTCCTGCATTCTGCTGTGTTTTTATTTTCGCCACAGGGAAGCAGGAGGGAAGAGCCTGTGATTTAACGCATTCAAGCATTCGGATAGACGAGAACTTTTTAATTTAATTTTAGTAGTATTTTAATTAAAGTAGTACAAATGCAAAATATTTGTTGTCATTTTGAATTATGGAACGCACAAATAACAGTGAAATATTTGCCAGAGAAAAGAAGAGGGATACCAAACAAAATACACAGTACCTGTAAGTGTTTGCAACCCCTTATCAATTGCTTGTTCTTCGATTGAATAGTTTTGGCTTGAAAAGGAACATAAACGACATAGGAAAAGGTCATTTGATGAGGAATATTTAATGCTAAGATTTTTCATCGCAATTCATTTAGCTTCTAAAACGCAGTCAAATTGCTACAAAAATGGCCGTTTGTGGCCATGGGCTACGGTCAATGACCCCCTATCTCCAACCCCCCCTCCTGAGCGAAAGTTGATCAATTTCGAACTGATCCTATTTTTGAAACTTTCACTTTAAAGTATCACACTCGTTTGATGAGAAAGATTTGTTATAATAGGAATTCATTTAGTTTCTAGAAAATTGCTCCTTGTCACTGCCCCTCTCCTGAACCAAAGTTGATCAATTTCGAAATGGCTCTATTTTTGTAACTTTGAATGGAGGAAAGTTGCCGCCATGATATCACAACTAAAGGCCAAACAATTCAGAAAAACGTTGAACGTGTTTTGGGATATTAATAATTAAATAGTATTGATTAAATATTACTTAGTAAAAGGCAGATGAAATTTAATATGAAAACTCAAATATTCCGGCACCCATTATGGGGAAATTGGAAGAATCTAAGTTCAATTGCGCAGTCATTGAAATCTACTAACGAGCGTTAATTCCCTCCACAATTTGCAAAGCACAAAACTCTACATCCAGCTTAAACAATAAATACAGTGTATTTCATACGAAGTTAAGGAATCTTTATGTTATGGAATGGAATAAATGGAATAATCACAAAATACTTGTGTGGAATTATGCGTAGAATAACGCATATTCAAAAATTTAGGAGCTTTTGATAACAGAGACCAAGAAGGTATGCATTGAATTTAAATTGATTTTATATACAAAGAGACAATAATAGCATGATAGGGAAATAATTATGAATCAGTTATTTCCGGTAAAACTGTAACAATACAACTTCGTTCAGTTTAACCCGAGTTTAAGATATATAGGTAGAGGCACGGTAGGTAGGGGTACGTCTAAAAACCGGCAAGGGAAGTGAAATGAGTAGTTAAAAAACAAAAACACAATTAATCCTCAGAAAAAGACAGCGAATAAGTTTACGAGAACACATGACATTCGCGTGAATGATGATACCTAATGCCCGTAACAAACTCGTAGACATTTGAGTAAATGACGAAACTTTCGTAGTTACGGCCAGTTACTCCACCTTCTCTAAAACCGTCCAAATAAGGAAATTTGCTTGCAAGTGCAGATAAAATGGAACAAGATCATTTACTGTTCGCAAAGCTGCTATGAAGGAGCTTCGGTTTTGATAATTTGGTTTTTCCTTGACGTTGATGCAGAAGGCTTCAACTTACAGTTTGACACTTTTTTGCCAAACTGTACTAAGCAATCCCTGAGCTATATTCAGGAACGCCAACGTCAATAATGGCTTTTTAATAGTCATAATTTAGTACTTTCAGCAGACTGCAGCAGCAGACTTCTTCTGCGTTTGGTTTCATTGAGCATAACTCAGTGATTAGCAGGTACATTTTGGAAAACAACGTATCAAACTATAAACTAGAGCTTCTGATATGAAATTCCAGCGCAACAAAATTATCAACATTGAAGCTCATCCACATCACCTTCGCAAACGTTGATTGGGCCACCCCTGCCTGGAGACCTTTGCATAAACATATCGCATTTGAGAGCATTCCCTCGATATGGCATTCCCTCGATATATTGGGTACGAAATAAACATTTGTGATTTGCCACGAAATAGACTTGGGGCTAGTCTAAATCTAACCAAACATTGCAACCAGATGTACGTAGTATGTGGAAGAACTTGTGTTGGATCTAGCTAGGTCTTATATCAATAAAATTATATTTAAATTTTAAGCGCCGAAATACAACATTCAAAGGTTGTCGAGAAGATAAGGCACCACACGCAAACATAACATTTTGATTTGAAAAGGCACCATAAATGTTAATATATCGTTTTTATTAGATAAGGCACCATGCAGGTAAACACAACATTTTGATTTGATAAGGAACTATACACGTAAACATAACATTGCAACCAGCTATCATTGCAATTTGAGATTACATTCTCATATACATCTATTACGTTTACATTTTTAGATCAGAAAATCGCGTGACACTCTTTGTAGCACGTTAATATAAAATTATTGGCTGTTCTTAAATCTATAGGTGACTAAAATGCAAAATGCTCCTTCGCAACTGCCGGATGTATCGCTGTTTTATCAAGGACACAATAAATAGTTTCAGAAGCTATATACTCCTCAAGAGCATGCATAAAAATGTTCAGAAAGAGCACATATTATAACGCAACAAAGCTTTGATATCATGCATTAAAGCCTCTTGTTTCATATTTGATATAATTTCGAGCTTTCGACTTTCATTGGACTCGTTCAAGTCCAACATTAAAAAATGAGAGAGAAAAACGAGAGGATGGCCGCGCGATGTCTTCAAGAAATTTGCTGCAAACTCAAAATTTAATGTTTCTGAATAGAAATTATGCAACGCCTTGATTGCATATAGCTGTACATTTGCTGATATATCTAATTAAGCGGTGACACATTTTTGGGACGGCCTGTAGATGTCCATTGTAACCATGTTTGTCATATATTCCATCAATATACCTATCTTGTGGAGATAAAAGAATATGAATGTGGATTCTCGTACAGACAACCATACTGAAAGCTCTTTGGCTGCAACGAGTTAATTATTACAACCACTTTTCAAGCCATTTTTCCGAAAATTCCCAGCACACAAGAACACTTTTAGTTTTTTAAGATAATAGCTTTCAAGTTCCGTTTTTGATTCATTATTCGAATGTCTTGAATAACGCCATGATTTGGAAATTTCCAAAACGTAGCAATTTATAAGCTTAGGCATAAGTCAAAAGCTCTGGTTTTGGGTTGGAGGCAAATTTTAACATTCAAAATTAATATCTCAATTCACAATGCACTGATATCAACAAACAACTCTGCTAGCTTTACGAATTAAGGAGGCTACTCTGCTAGCTTTACGAATTAAAATTTATTTCAGCTAACCACTAACACTCTGTACGAAATACCTATTGTAGGTAATGTACATTATTTGATAGATAGATAGAACAAGGTATTTATCATCGAGTTAACTATCGAGGTTTATTTTAAAAATTATTTTGGATATATTTGAGCAACATTCTCGCTTCTAGCTATGATAAAATCCGTTACCCTTTTGGGACACCCGGTAGCACTTTCATTGTATAGCCCCAAAGTAGAAAATAAGTGGACGTACTTCCTTTGATGGGAGTAACTATATCAGCTATATCTAAACAATATACATAATTCTTTTTCAGATAAAAGAATAAAAATGTGGGTTCTTATAAAAATCAGCATACTGATAGCTCTTTTGCTGCAACGAGCAAACTCGCACGTTCTTAGATTAAAATGCAAGACGATCGGGACATTTAGCATCATCAAGCCAGGATACATGCTTCAAGGACACACCCTTGCTACATTTTATGATTACAGTTTGAGAGACTGTTTGAGCGCCTGCATTCATCACCCGTCCTGCAAATCAGTGAACATGGAGCAGGCTGAATTTGGAGCTTGTGATCTCAACAGCAAATCCAGTGAAGATAAAGCAGACAAAGTGTCGTTGACCGCAAACAATGGAAGTAAATTTCGCTCAACAAACTTCACAGAATCTCTTGTAAGTATCTGATATTAACCTTTTCACACCTTGATTTATTTCCAATTAACAGGAAAATCCAATCTAAATTTCATTTTGCAGGGGGGTAGCACTTACAAACCAACTTACGTTGAAGTATTTAAATTTATTTACATCAAATTAAGTATTTGTAAAATTACAAACCAACAACTTTTAGTCCTTTCTGTAATTTAATGAGCTATGTGTGCATTTACCTCCAGGAAATATGGAGTTTTATGTTATTTAGTAATAGGCATTGTGGCCCTTCCCGGGGTGAAGGGTTAAATGTTGTTTGTTTGTAGCCTACCCCTTACACCTTTAGATGTATTTGTGATCCACATTTTTGAGACTGGTGGCTAATTGATGTAATGTCTCCGGCCTTTGATTGGTCAATACCAGAAGGAAAGGGAGGGTCAGCATCTCCAGATATATGGCAAATATTATTCGTTCTTAAAATGAGAGACTCAAATATGGATCATTTGACTAAGCGAACAACATTGGTTAGGTGTTAGGTTAGTAATAACTTCCAGCAGGTCAAATAGTTTGCCAGCAAAGTCATATGACAGAGGCTGGAGACATTGTATTAATTAGCCGAATGTTTTCGAGCTCAGTTTTCGTCTATTATTGAAATTTATCAAGATTATGGAATTTTATTCTTGCATTAGAGTATTCAGCATTAGACTCGGCAAACAAAGCTTATCATAAAAACAATTGTTTTTGCATTTTTATCTATATTATTGTCCAAATTATGGTGATGTAAAGTTTTGGAATTTGTAGGAGTTTTGACCTTGAACTTGTAGGAGAATGAAATTGAGTGAGATCTCTGTAAGGTGGGAAAAAACACGAGGCATTAATATTGCGCTTACGACGTTGTTGGAAAGATTGCATGCAGGCTCGTCATAAGAATAGCAAAGCAACAGGCAGTGTTTCGTATCCTCGAAAACCATCGTTTGCTGGACACAATGGATTGATTGCATCTATACAATTGCACCTAAATTTGTGCAAGTTTATTTCATTGAGGATAAGAGATTTCCAACTGTGTGAGGATACCTAAGCCTTTGGGATCATGAATACCGTACACTGGAGCCAATCGAATAAATGAGCGGGACCAACCATTAAATACGGCGAGGGGGGATGGAGGATAAATTAGAGTGTATTGAAGCTTTTAGAAGCTTGTAAGGGATCTGCAAACTTTTTTCAACCACGAAAAGGAATCTCTTCAAAAAAGGTGACTGACAAGGCCCGTGGTCTTCAACTTATATTGTAAATACTAGGGGGGTCCTGAAATTTCAATTTCAAATTTCAATTTAAAATGTTAAAACTTAGGGTTCGCATTACTTGTTTTCTAACGCCCATCGTTTCCTGGCGTCCATTCAACGTAGCTTGCAATATCCTAATCATGGGCAAGAGAACCCTACAATCTTTTTGTGCGCGTGTTGTACAATAATTCCAATAAAAACAAACAAATAAAATAATGCAAACGTTATTCACTTTACAAAGTCAACGTAAACGCAATATTTATACCTCGTGGCTTTTCCTACCTTTCAGGAATCTCACAATCTCAGAAATCTCAAGAAATTCACACGATAACGGGTTAAGCCTAGACTGGTTAAGTCTATTTCGTGCCAAATCACGGATTTTTAATTCGTACTCAATATGTCGAGGCAATGCCATATCAAGGGCTAAGTACTTTCATAGCATTCCCTCGATATGGCATTACCTCGATATATTGAGTACGAAATAAACATTTGTGATTTGGCGGTTAAGCCCGAAACGTCGTGAAAAATGCTATACTATGTTCGAAGTACAATTTGCATTGCTCTATTTGTTTGTTTTTAATATTAGGACACTACGTCGCATTAGGTGGTACGGGTAATAGCATAACCACTTGATAACGGGTCATGCCCGAAACTTCGTGTTTTAATTTTTTATTATATACTGGTACTAATATTTTTACTAAAAGTAATTATTTAGGGTGATAACATATTACGTTGCATGGGCGCTAGAAAACTCATGGATGCTAGGGAATGCATGGGCGCTAGGAGACAAATCATACGAATCGATGATAAAACACGCAGAAAAAATTAACTAATAAAATTTATGTTTTTATGCTAAAGGTTGGAGAAAACTGCAAGGAGAAAAATCCATGCAAAGAAAACATGCGATGTGTGGATTCGTGTGACTGTCCAGGGTACAGCTGCATACATTGCCCAAAAGGCTCAGAAGGACTCTTTTGCAATCGTTATGGTAAGTATACTACATAATACATAATAAGTACATAATACATAGTACATAGCTCATAATCCATAGTACATAGTGCATAATACATAGTATTTAGTTCATTGGACACAAAAGATAGTACTTGGTACATACCGAATGACCCAAAAAAGAGTTCCGGCGTTTCGAAAATGCAAGATAAATGACCCTAAAATCTCCAGATTCACTATCAATTTTCAGCTGTCTACAAGATAACTAAATAAAGAGTTTAGAAACTTGGTGGAAATTCCTTGAATAGTAAAACTTTCTACAAAACACTTTTTGAATGCAGAAATATTTCATGATTTTTCAATTATATTATAAATTCCTATCTCCAATAAACACTTCTTTCTAAGGGTCAAGAAGCCAAATGGTTACGATGCTGTGTTTCGAAACCAAACTTTTTATGAGATCGCGGGTTCGGGACCATTAGTCGGAACTTCTAACTACAAAACACACACAGCCAACTCAGCTGTCTATCCTCTCCAGGTAGGTAAATGAGTAGAAGTTGGGGGTAAGAGGTTCTCAAAACCAGGGAAAGGAGTGTGGAGCCTTCCCCTGCCCGCCATCGAAAAAGGAGCATTGGGGTTGCCTTCGAGCTAGGGATTGGCTTATTTACTTTCTTCTGATGAAGGCCGCATCAAATTGTTTAAAAATTTAACAAGCTCTATGGGCCTCTTTTGAAGGAAATGCGGTGCCTCTAGGATGATTTATATTAGAACTCGAAATAACTAGCCCTTCTGCAAACGCTCATTCTGCAAGCATCAACCGTTGATTTTAAAAAATCTTGACGAGAACACAAAGAAATTGAATATGAAGAACTTTAATGAATAAGCAGTCCCTTGGAGTCTTAATTCCCATGCTTTTACGGTTACGTCTGCCTGTGAAATTTAACGGGGCCGCGTCAATGTCACTTGAATTGAATTACCATTTATGTGAATTTATTTACTGTAATTTGGACCTATTTATTGGAAAGATAAATAACAAAGATTGAAAAAACTTTTAGTGACAGAAATATATTTCTTTGTGGATAAAGCATAATATATTTTTATATTACCATGCCAACGGAAAACATGTTTATTATATAATTTATAATTTAACTTATATAATTCAAAAACACTGTTCTGTCAACTATCTTTTTAGTGTGTTTGCCCGTAAATCTTTTGATTGGTCTCATGCACAAACATGCTGAACAAACATTGGTTTTTATTTATTACACATATATGACTCAAAAGTTGGATATCATTAGTGTATGGCATAAAATTTACCAACATAATTTTGGTAAAAAATTAATATAATTGAACAAATCCATGTTCACCAAAACGACTTGTTAGTTCTCTTTCTGATTTGCTCCAAGTCTATTTCATTTCGTTAATCAGTATAAAATAAAAATATGTCACTGTGGAGGAAAATACTCTACGGAGGAGAAGACCTAAGGAAAACTCCTCCGCAGGGCAGTGACATATTTTATTTTTCAATGGCTAACGAAACGAAACGAAATAGACTTGGAGCAAGTCTAGCAATTCCCTAGCCGATCTTCTAAAAAAGAGTACTGCACAGTACGCAGTTGCCTCATTGCGTTTTTCACTGGGCATGAAATGAAATAAATTTTGCACTGTCCTTATAATACAGTTTAAAATTTTATAACTTAAACCATGGGCTTTAGGAATTGTGGTTTGGATGGTAGGACACAATAAAAATGGGTGGGTGATGGAAAACCAAAAAGAAAAAAAAGAAAAAATAGACAACACACACAACGATTCCTAAAGTCCATGCTTAAACCTTGCTCGATAACTTTTACTAATTCAGTCATTTTCTAAATTTGCATAGCATCAAACTGCAAAGAGCTTTACGAAAAAGGATATAGAGAAAATGGAATCTATGTTATTCGCGGCTTTGATAAAACACCATTAAAAGTGTATTGCGATATGGAAGCACGCGGGGCAAGGGAGAAAGGCTGGACAGTAATTCAAAGAAGAGTAAGCAACGAAGTATCTTTTGGGCAAAGTTGGAACAAGTATGAATATGGATTTGGTAACCTAACTGGAAATTTTTGGATGGGATTAAAAAATATTCGCAAGTTGACAAAAGATGGAGGAGTAAAACTTCGAGTTGAATTCAAACAACGAGATGCGTCAGGCCGAGTTCACGGTGATTATGCTCGCTTTAAAGTAGGAAGCTCAGAATCTGGGTACCCATTGGTTCTGAAAGGGGGTTTCACTGGCATCATAGCTGATGCAATGTCAGAATCTAATGACATACCATTCTCAACACAAAGCAGAAACAATGGTCCAACTGCCAACAACTGTGCAGAAGTGCAAGAAAGTGGATGGTGGTACAAATCGTGCAGTAACAATGCAAATTTAAATAGCAAGTATCCAGGCAAACCTAATACCGACAAATATATGAGATGGAAACCGTTCAATGATATACTTGGACCCATCGTTTACGCAGAAATGAAAATATATCATGAAAATTAGTTCACCATTCTTCGTAAATTACATCTTTGAAAATAATCTTTACTATAAAACTATAAAAAATGTTGAAAGTAATAAAAGAGGAATAAAAACAATTATCAGTTATAATTTCAATTACGTGTAATGGCATTTCGTGATAACTACTGGGATGGGAAATATGACAAAAATATAATTAAATGTGATTTGGGATGCCTACTAAAAGGAGAAGATTATCCTCTTTATGCCACTACAATTTTTGTCTATAGTTAAAAGCTAGATCAGCTATGCTGCTATTTGTGTGATCCCTTCGCCAAAATAAAAAGCAACGAAAATTTAATACATGTTCAGTCAATATAAGCATGCAGTCATAGAAAAATAAAATAAAACATTTACCCTTGTAAATTACATTTGTAAATTCTGTTTTACATCAGATGTCAGGCATTTTATTTGCTACAGCGAATGAGTTGCGCTCGCAACATCACTCAATTCATCGCAACCCTGACCTGACATCTGGTGTGGGACAGAGTCAGTGTAGTATATTATCCATTAGTTTTTAATCGTTCGTATTGTAGTTGTATTTAGTTTAACATTGCGTAAATCTTTTTAAATTGGCCATGGGGTAGTCATTGTCTTTCGCTCCCCATGGTATCGTACCTGTAGTGTCGTATAGTAATTAGAAAGGTATAGTAGAATGTAAAATATATTGTAAATTTTTAACTTTGAATAAAAAAAAATATTAAAAAACATTCACCCGTACCTGTATACAATCTAAGTGTGGATGAATTCGGTATTTAGTGATATTTATGTTCAGTCCTTTAAGATCTCCAGCAGACTTTCCCTTGTATTTCCTAGCAGACAAAATAATAAAGTGTTCATCCATGTAAACTGAATTGTTGCTCTGTGTTTTTTTCTCAACCCCCAAACAATGTATTTATTTGCGCAATAACAAATGATGATAACAATGATAATAAATAAATAGAAAAATTGATTAATACAGTTGATTCCGGATATTTTCACAGCAAATTTTACTTTAACATGTTGGTGTAAGTGGAGTGGAGCGGTTATCCACAACACAATAGCTACAATACTGTGATCACATTGTGGCTTTAAGTGGAGTGACAATAACAAGAGTTGACTCTTAAACACAAGAAAAACTGGTTAGGTTACTGTATTGTGGTTTAAAAGCTGTATTATTGCAGGGCAATGCTTGAATACTTCAATCAGCTTATTAACTTATGGGTTGTAGTGGGTTTTCTTGGTTTGATTTTTTTGGCCACCCTTACATTCTCAAAGAAATGTGTCATTGTAATTTTTTATATTTATCTCCTATTATCTCTTTTCATTGTTTCATTTATGTTGCTAAAAATTGTAGTTGCATTTTAAGTACCACTCACAAGTAATGTTGACAGTGGAAACCAAATATCATTTGTTTTTAGAGTTTAATTTACAAAATATAAAATTCTTAATAACATCATAGCTAAGATAGAAGATAACTGAACGTATTCTTGAAATATAGATTACAGAATATAAATATGAAATATAGATTATAGAATATGAAATATAGATTATTCAAATGTTACTAATGGTTGGTATTCTCTTTCTTCAAATCTCACAACAATACATGTTAAAAAAGCATTAAATATGTACCATACCAACCTTGAGTAAGACTCTGCACTTTCCAGGGAAAAGATTGCTTCAATAAATAACTTCTTGTCACTTATATACACATGTGGTGGACCATCTACACTTATTGTTGTGAGTATCTGAAAATAAAAAGTTGCAAAAATTGAATGAGACTGGCAAAAATAGTTTTAAAAGGCAATTGCAATTTACCATTAAAAAAAATGAAGCAACTTTCATTTGCACCCATGTATATGCATTCTAATTTTCATATTCCAAGGTGGAGAATATAATAAGCTGGGTTGATAATGCATAAAACGGCGAAGATTCTGAACACAGAAAACCTGGAAAAAGTTTCCCTGTATGTTACCATGTTTTACCATGTTTTACCCAAATCATGAAGCAATATCAAAACTCATTTTTGCAAAGAAAACAAATTTCCAGGTTTTTCGCATTTTCTTTTTGGCCATAAAAGATTATTTTTTAAAAAGTGGAAAATAGGAATTCTTCTGTGCTTCGCAAGTGTTTCATGAATCTGGTGACGCTGGCTCCTGGTGATTTTGGCTCGTGGTGAAAATGGAGTGGCACAGCCAGCTGAAGATTTGTTCATGATGAATATAAATAAATCTTCTGGGAAAGTGCAAGTGAACTTCCATCAAATGTTTTAAACAGACTTGCTATCTACAACCTGTTGTTTTTGTTGCTCCCCTGAATGAAAAACGATTCAATATTCAATTCCACTTTTTAATTTTTGGCAGGGTTTTTGTTGTTGAAGAATCTGGGGGAGGGGGATCTCTGGCATAGCAAAATTATGCAATACACTGTGACCTTGCCAAGGCAGCACTCTCCACTTTCACACCCATTTTCATAGTGTGGAGGTTTTTGCTGAGATCTTGGGTGTGCACAAAGAATTTTCTCCTATTACCAAGCATCCAATTAGAATACCCTTTGCAGGGCATTCATTATGACGCGCGCGACAGCGCGCAGGCACGCACCCCCTGTGGTCTCACAAGAATGATCAATCGCGCCAGGCCTGTTGATTATTTCCTGTTTTCGAAAGGAAGAAATACGATGCTGAGATTTGGATTTATTTTTTCGAGCTCTTGATCTGAAACACACTATACCGTAAATCCTCGAATAAGCCCCCACCA
>JAYJMH010064781.1:0-11809 GCA_036873815.1 Phacellophora camtschatica | reverse complement strand
CATTAAAGATTTGAAGCCAAAATTGAACAAGCAGTCAGATTCCATCGCCGCCAAATTGTTCACTTAGTCTTTTTGGCACCTATCATCTGAACCGCCAAAATTCTCATCACGTGATAAAAAATATTTGTATTGTTTATTTTTTTTATATATACAAACGTCTTTTATTTCATTTAGCTTGAAAATGATGTTAAGATGACATCGTTGCTCATTATGATCATTAATAAAAAAAGATTTTATGCAAGCAAAACTTGTCTCATGTTAATACAGTGTTCTGAATCCAGAGAATGTAGAGTGGTGGCATGGTCTGTTTTGCCCTATAATCCTGAAGTACAATCCTGCTCGTTGGAAATTTTGCTTTCAATTAGTCAACTTTTTCGAATTAAAATGATTTTCTTTTTGAATTAAAATTTAGATTTGAATTTCAATGAATTTTTTTCTGATAAATTTACATATTCCTCCAAAGGAGGGATGACCTCCTCTTATAGTGCCACCATCGATTTGGTCATGTTATACTGTAAATTATGTTGTCAAATTTGGAATTCATGAAAATATAGTGATAGCCATACATACCATAATTTGAGACACACTAAATAAAAATGTTATATATATATATACCAAATTCAGCTGAAATTACTGACTTGTGGTGATAGCATGATGCAACGGGATTAGCTGTCCTGTAAATTGTCACATGAAAAAGTGGTCTCACAGAGGGCTTTTTTATATGGTTTCCCATGAACTGTCGGTGGAAATAGTGCCTGCTCAGAGTGATCACATGAAAAATCACACAATAATCATTTTTAATGTTACTAAATGCCTTTGTGAGCATGTTAACTAATCTGTAATTGGCTTGATGGTGGGATTGTGAAATATTCTTTCTTTGCATCAATCTACCTTGTATTGTAAATCTTCCATGTGTAGCAACTAATGTTCTTGCATACAATTGATTTCCCAAGAATTGCAAAGGAGTGATGTTTTATAAATTCCAACAACTGAGCATTTTCTATCTTTTCCATTGTTTTATGAAGAAAAAGGTTCACAACAAAACCTTTGTGTTGAATGCAAATTTAGGGATGATCAGAAAAAAAATTGCTTGCAAAACCAAAAAGTTCATACAATTGTTGGTCTAGAATTTTTGAGAAAAACTTTCTTGCATAACATTTTCTATTCAAGATACCCCAATGGTGCTTAGAGCTTGTGAACTATGGTAGAAGAAAGCATGTTGCATGTACTCAACCAAGAAGGGTAGCAGCTATGAGTGTTGCACAGCGTGTTGCAGATGAGATGGATGTCAGTCTTGGCCAAGAAGTTGGTTATTCTATTAGATTTGAGGATTGCTCAAGTGCAAGAACTCTAATGAAGTAAGGAAAAGTTTGAAGTAACAAAAGTATCATCATTTCTACAAGAATAAATTTTTAGAAAAGCTAACCAACCTCCGTTAAAGTTTTCTGAAAACTGAGGAATAAATTAATAACAAGTGCAAGAACTCTAATGAAGTAAGGAAAAGTTTGAAGTAACAAAAGTATCATCACTTCTACAAGAATAAATTTTTAGAAAAGCTAACCAACCTCCGTAAAAGTTTTCTGAAAACTGAGGAATAAATTAATAACATGAATCAGAATTGTAAAATGTTTCTTGAAATACTTTATTTGCAAGAGAGTAAATATTTTTAGTATAAATGCAACTAAGCAAGAAAATAGTAGGGTGCCCAAAAATTTTCATATTTTTATGGACATGTACCAGGATAGTCACATCAGATCTTAGTTGCACCAACTCTTACTCACAAAGATGTAATGTAAGTGAACTGTGACTGTTAGTGCTTTAGTTAATTCAAAGTAGTTTTGTACATTTGGGATAAATAATTTAGGTGAATATGATTGGTAATGTGACTAAAACCAGAGTTGACTGCATCTCATGTTATGAAGAAAGGTGGGAAAAAAGATTACCAGTTATTGAAAGTAAAATGAAAGTTTAATATAGCTTTCATTTCATCCTGTTTTACAGATACATGACTGATGGTATGTTGCTCAGGGAAGCAATGACAGATCCTTTGTTGGACAGATATGGTGTCATATTGCTGGACGAGGCTCATGAAAGAACACTTGCTACAGATATTCTGATGGGTCTAATTAAAGAGGTTTGTCTTCTCTTGTATTCTTCCAGGTGTCACAAAGCATTTGTGCATTTTTTAACGGCAAACAGCTAAATCACAGTGTAGTATAAACGGGCCCAGTTGCACATTTTAAAAATTGACACAACTTTGACTTTAAGGACAAGTACATTCCTCATAACAAACTATTTTATTTCAATCTTCTCTGTTGTTATTATCAAAAATTCAAACATTTTGCTTGAAATGAGGCCATAAATGAAAACTCTTGGAAATCTTTTCCATTATATAGATAACTTACTTCTAATCTATGCTAAAAAATCATTTGATCCGACCTACATACAATTTTAATATTAATAATACGAGATTATTTTCTTTAGTAACCTATATTACGATATGTTGTTAACTTACCCATAACAAAATCATTTAGATTTGACTTTCAGACAATTTTAAAACCAATAGTCAGAGCTTCAAAAGCATTCTAATAAAGGAATTTTTTTAGGTAACAAGACAAAGACCAGATTTGAAAGTTGTTGTGATGTCAGCCACACTTGATGCTGGCAAATTCCAGGAATATTTCGACAATGCTCCATTGATGACCATTCCAGGCAGGACACATCCAGTAGAGATATTCTACACCCCAGAGCCAGAACGAGATTACTTAGAGGCTGCAATTCGAACAGTGATTCAAATTCACATGTGCGAAGAAATTGAAGGGGATGTTCTTCTGTTTTTGACCGGCCAAGAGGTAGGCTTAACAAACTCATTACTCACTGAAATTAATCAGATCTGAGAGCTCCGGTATTTAATAAATGAACTTCAGCATATATAAGGGGGTGTAGGCATATAAATTTGATGGCAGTTTTGCTATATGTGAAAAATCTTTTGTAGTCAATATTTCAAAAAACAGGATGATTGTATATTTATCAAGGAATGGCAGAGCCACACTTTTTTGCAAAATTCTTATTTCTGTTGTGTTTAGACAACTTTTGTTTCGCACAGGGCTAAATTGGGCTCTTAGCCACCTCATTATTGAAATGCTCTTCCACCCCCTGTTATCCTATTACTTCTGCAAATCTGTGGTATTTGATAGTGTGCCATATGCCGTCTTGATAAGTGCCACACAAATTAAAATATGATGATAAAATTCTACACACCAGTTTCAGATAAGCAAAGGAGGGGCATATCCGCTACTGTTATTTTCCATTTCTTACAATCAGTTTGGTTACAGGAAATTGACGAAGCATGCAAAAGAATAAACCGAGAAGTAGAAAATCTTGGACCAGAAGTTGGCGAACTCAAATGCATTCCACTTTATTCAACATTGCCACCAAATCTCCAACAAAGGATCTTTGAAACTGCACCACCAAACAAATCAAGTGGGGCAATTGGCCGAAAAGTTGTTGTGTCCACAAACATTGCGGAAACATCATTGACAATCGATGGGGTTGTTTTTGTGATTGATCCAGGCTTTTCCAAGCAAAAGGTGAGTCTGGAATTCCTGGAAGGAACAATTGTATAGTTTTGTATATTTCTTCTTTGATAAGGGTAACTGCCAGATTTTTTTGAGCTCTCTCATTTTTATTCTTGCATTTCCGTATTTTATTCTGCATGGTCCAGTCCGACAGAGCGTTAATTTCTTGGTCCAGTCCGACAGAGCGTTATTCTTGTGAATTGATGAGAGTCAGAATTTGAGGAGGAACGTTATTTCAAAAGTTTGTTTAGAAATGTTTTAACAGTTGCAAACTTTTGTTACAATTATTACCTTTTTTAACGTAGGATTTAATTTAAATTACGATAACCACATAAACATTTTTCTAATTTTAAAGGTTTACAATCCAAGAATTCGAGTTGAATCACTTCTGGTCTCTGCCATTTCAAAAGCAAGTGCACAGCAACGAGCAGGCCGTGCTGGTCGAACGAGACCAGGAAAATGTTTCAGGTAATCAAAGTTTTAAGTTATCAATCCAACGTAAAATAACTTGAATGTCAATAGATCTTTCGTAAAATTTATATATAATTCTTTCCAGTCTATGTCACAGTATAAACGATGTGATTTTGAATGTGATCAAAATTTGGATTTGTAGATTGTATACAGAAAAAGCATACAAGAATGAAATGCAGGACAACACATATCCAGAAATCTTGAGATCGAATTTAGGAACAGTTGTTTTGCAGTTAAAGAAACTTGGAATTGACGATTTGGTTCATTTTGATTTCATGGATCCACCAGGTTGGTTGGTTATGACTTCGAATAAACAAGAGTAAATTTCGTAACAATAATGAAATCGATACGCCAATTTCAAAGTGATTAGCCATTCAAGACAAAGCGAATTCTCTCAAGCAGAAAATTAAAACATGGCTTTGTTTGTTTTGATTTTCTACTTGAGCGAATTCGCTTTGTCTTCGATGGTTAATTGCTTTGAAATTGGCTTGTCGATTTCACTATTGTTACAAAATCTGCTCTTGTTCTTCAAATTAACATTTGTTGTTGTGATGATTGTTTGATTAATTGCAATTGAATTGCGTTGTGTTATCTGCTTATTATTATTATTTTTATTATTATTATTATTATTATTATTATTATTAGGTTATTTATTATTTTGCAACATGTGATTGAAATTAAGCAATATGGTGGCTTTTTATACCGTTGGAAAACAACTAACTTTGAATGCGAAGATTTTGCTACAGTTCCAACACATTCAGATAGACTCACAGTTATTGCTGTTGTATTGAACTGCTCGAGGGTACAAACTGAGACCAATAACTTTACCGAATGATCCTCATAGCCATAAAACTAACAGGCATTTGCAGCGCCAGAAACATTGGTTCACAAACTGACTAACCCATAACATTTACAGACATTTTACCACTCCCAGCACTTAACTAACACACATTTCATCACTTGAAACATTGATTCTTGCACCGAAATGAGCCATAACATAACATATTTTCTCACTCCATAAATTAACAAACATGTTATCATTTCCAGCACCAGAGACATTGATGCGTGCGCTTGAGTTGTTAAATTACTTAAGTGCATTGGATGATAATGGTGATCTAACAGAATTAGGATCAATGATGGCAGAGTTCCCACTTGATCCACAACTCTCCAAAATGGTCATAGCAAGCACAGATTTTAATTGCTCAAACGAGTCTTTGTCAATCGTGGCAATGCTTTCAGGTATGCAATCTTTTTACTTAAAAAAATTTTTTTTTGATTAACCTTCATTGCAGCTGAAAAGCTTTTGATTTGGCCTTGTTGTGAGTCAACTCATTCTTAATCTTGTTTAGAATACGAATCATTGTTGTGCGACTTACTCCAATCTTTTGTCCGGACAAGCCTTGTCTGATTGTGCCCAATCCGAATTTGAATGTAAATTTGTGGTCGCTACAGAAGATGCAAAACCTAGCTTCTACGGAGGAGACAAAACCTGGCTTCTGCGGAGGAGACAAAACCTGGCTTCTGCGGAGGAGACAAAACCTTGCTTCTACGAAGGAGACAAAATCGCTTCGCCTCAGTCTGTACTTTGTTCAGAACAATGTTTCACATATGTTTTATAATAATTCATTATTTTATATTTATTTTATAGTCCAGCAGGTATTCATGCGACCAAATGAGGCTAAAAAAGCTGCAGATGATTGTAAAATGAAATTCGCTCACATTGATGGTGATCATCTGACATTACTAAATGTTTATCATGCTTTCAAACAGAGTGAGTGTTTTTTTGGATGTTTATATTCGTTCACAATCATTGGATGTTTATATTCGTATTTTAATAACACACACACCGCTGTTAGCATCTCCCCCGGATTGGCCACATGGCCCAACTGATAAGCAACGTAGGACGTAACATTTCAGGGAGTCAGGCAATTTTTAAGGACTTGTTTACAAGGATGAGAAGATCATCCTTGTTGCAGGGTAATTTGCCTAGTTGTCTTTCTGGGTTTCATTCACAACAAATTCAACTCTGGCGGCTTAGGGTTCCCGAACTATCCTGTGTTTGCAATAGGATTATCCTGGTGGTAGGATATGCCTTCCGTGTTAATAGGTATGAAGTTTTGGGGCACCCGATAACCCCAAGTTAGAAATTTTTTGTTCTTAGATCGAATGACATGACTTGAACATCATCTATTGTTTTCAGAACGAATGACCCGCCGTGAAAAGTTAATTCGCCTAAGAGGATGATCCTACTTCGAAAAAATCGCTTGCAAACTCTCGGTAACCCAACTTTTGGTGACAGGGTTAAGGGTGATCCTTGCACTAGGAAGATCCCCTGACCTTGTAAGCAGGCCCTTTAATTAGTTATCAGAGATTTTCTTTTCTGAATTCAGTTAGCTCGCTTTCTCTTGCTCAAGATTAGATTAATTAGCAAATTCGAGCAAATTCGAGCGTAAAAGCCCCACGGACAAGCGTTATTTTTATAAATTCCCCTGTTAATTCTTTTCTGTTTTGCCATTTCTAGATCACGAAGATACTCAATGGTGTTACGATAATTTCCTGAACTTTCGCTCGTTAAAATCAGCCGATAATGTTCGGCAACAGTTAGCGAGAATTATGGACAGATTCAATCTAAAGAGGATCAGTACTGATTTCAATAGCAGGGACTATTATCTCAATATTCGCAGAGCATTGGTGTCTGGGTTTTTCATGCAGGTCAGTACCTTATCGTGCTTCAGTTTAGGTTAACAATCCTCCTTTTCATTCGTAATTTCACCCCCTGAAAGTACCACGTGGTTGATTAAAATCATCCACAAAACTATAAAATGCCAGGGGGGTATAGATACATAAATTAAAAAATCCTTTCTATGTAGCCAAACTTTCTATCTTGCAACAGAGAAAAATCGACAGCCCTACCATTTCAAGAAAGTTTTTAAGTCTCTCTTTGTAGCCTTTGAAATAGCTTATTGAGCCATTACCAACAATTCAAGTTGTTTAATATCTATTTTTTTTTAAACTTTTTTAAAATATTTATTTAAAGTCATTGTTTTATGTATATATATGTTGTTATTTTATTATTAAAGTTTGTTGATATTTAATAAGAAGAAGAAAGTCGTCACAAATAAAAATGTCAGATCACAGTCGAGACAATGCCACACACCATCTCTAGATACATGACAAATATTATTCCTTCTTTAAATACATGTGCCATTATCCCGACTATGGTTGAAAGCCGACCATGAAGGGTCTTTTGCATCTAGCTTGCAAAGCGTGAGTTTTCTGTGCGTGTTAGTTATTTTGTGGATCATTGCAAAGTTTTCAAAGTTTTCCTACTCATCGAAACTAAACAACAAAACTCACGTTTGCGAAAGATCATAGATGCAAGAGACCCTCAAGTGACGCTGTATATAAGTCATCTCTCGCATAGTTTATACAGTTCATTAACAATACAATCAACTCCTCTATAAAGCGGACAACACCTCTAAAAGGTAGACATTAGTCTGTGTTCGGTCTCGACGTGGTTAGCTAGCAGACACCAGCTATTTGGTCCTGGCTGTTTCCTGTAGGGTTTAGTGCATTCCTCACAAAACGTATATTTTGATTAGTTTACTGTATTGTAAGACTGTATTGTAGGCCGCGAAATAAAGCACTTACTCGATTAAGCTTGGTTGCTCCAAAGAAATATAGAAATCTGGATATTAAAGAAACATAAGAACAACAATTGGCTATGAACACGGGGCGGGGGTAAGACGCTTTTGGATCGGCTGAGCCTAAAATGGATTCTAACGAGTCATTTAAATATACTCACTACCAGTAATAACCATTTCACCCCCTAGAAGGGCCCGTGGCCCTGTGGCGAACAACGTAAAACGTCATATTTGCTTTATGGAAGCTGGTGTTCGTGTGTTACCCCCTGCTGCAAAATACAACTTAGATGAGTTTGCTTGTTAACTGGAAATAAATCCGGGCGAGAAAGGATTAAGCAAAAGAAAGCAAGTATCATGCGTAATAACTTTTAGTTCACCAGAGTGATGACTTTTAGGCTTTGGGCATGTTGTAAACTATGGCCTATTTATCTATGACCTTTTTATGTTACTACTTGTAGTGAGCGTGTTGGACGGCTTATTCTATCATTTCAAGGCCCTCTATAGCTGAATGCGTTTAACGTCCCGTGTTATAGTTAGCCAGGGCTAACTACGTCAATGAGTTTCAAGATTCCACAAAATAACGGATAGAAGCAATCAAATGCCGTTTTTTCCGAGTTCCTACAGCATGCAAATGTGCTTAAAACAAAAATCTAACGGCAAGGATGCTAGTTTTTCAATTTGAAGGCCAAAGGAGCAGCGAGTAAGTGTTTTGTTTCTTTGTAGCAGAACTTAACAATTATTTGATGTCGCCTTTCATGATGCATTGATACTGATCTATCTGAACTGTTGCTCCTCCGCAACCCATAAAAAGGTGGCACATCTAGAGAGGACTGGACACTATCTCACCGCTAAAGATAACCAGGTATGTAAACAATTTATTTGATTTGTACATTAATGCCTTGCCGTAGAAACTCGCAGAAATATCCTTAATGACTCGCTTTTTGACCTGCTTTCTACTGCAGAAACCCGCTTTTTGACAAAATGTGGTACATAAAGAACCTAAAAATCCAATAACTTTCCGGCAGAAATTTTGCATCAATTTTTGACAATAGTAATTTTAAAAGAATAAAGTAGGATAATTTGTAAATGCCTAAATTTATCGTAGCTATTTAGCCATTCTTCTGAGGGTGTCTTTGCCAAGCATGGTATCCAAAAATTTCTTGTGGGTTTCTGCCATCTTTTAGTACTGTATTTTTAAGTTCCGGCCTGGCGAGCCAACGTAAATGTCAGTAAGATTTTCAACTTCAAAAGGTGTCACGTTACAGCTCTTCTATTCCAGTATAAATTAAAATTTTTGATATGATGATAATTTTGTGATGGCACACTTCGAAGTGAAGGCACTCCCTTTTAACATGTTCAATATTGACAATTGGTTATCATCGAAAGAACAAAATTGATATCCTTTGACAAAAACGATAAAAACCGGACTGGGAAATGATAACAAATTCCCAACTTCATTGCAGAGGGAATGAATCGAAATATTTTTGGATCTTGACTTCTAGAGGGTATTTGTTGGCCCATCTGGGCAAATAAAACCTCTCAAAAAGTTAAATTGGCCTTCAGCTAGACGCCTAAACAAATAGTATTTCAAAATAATTTATATTCACTGAGCTACAAGCGTTCCCCTTGTAAAGTTTTTCTCACGTTATTTACCTTTTATTTTTATTACCATGCATATACCTTGAAATGATTCATCGATTTCAAACACATTCTAAATGTTCGTTGAGAAAAGTCGAACACATTCTAAATGTTCGTTGAGACTCTTTTTCTAGGTTGTTCAACTTCACCCGTCGACGTGCCTCGATCATAAACCTGAATGGGTCATTTATAACGAATTTGTTCTCACGACGAAGAACTACATTCGAACGTGCACGGATGTTAAGCCAGAATGGTATGAACTCTTTCATTATATACATGTATACTATATAATTTTATACAATGAAGAACGGACGCATACTATATATATACTATATACACCAATGTACGGATGTTATAAGTCCAAGGCAATCCACAGAGTCCGGAAAACATTACGGTCGCACGGCCAGAAAACAAAGGAGAATTGTATGCCACACCAAAACCATGCCAGCCTTTTATTGTTTAATGAGAAAGGTTTCTAAAGATCAAACTTTACGCTCGAAGGAAGATTGATTGTAAAAACATCTGGAATACTTTGTTTCGTCGGCGATCCTTTACACTACAAACACCAAACTCATTCCAAGAGCTATTTCTAGAGAAAATTCACCTCGTGATATCTGCCCCGTTTTCCGAATTTTGATCAACTAATGCGAAACAATAAGGAGGTTTAAATCCAGACATAGTACGAGTGTAGAAAATGCACTCGAAAAGGTTTAGCAGAAGAAATAGCTTCATTTGTAAACCTTGTTACATTCTATTTTTGCAATTTCACTCTACAATAAAACTCGCTCATTCGAGTTTAAACGAGTTTGAGTTGGAGATGCTCAACTGTAGATACGAGGGTGTTTCTTCTCTGAAAAAATATCCAGCTAGGAACTACGTTTATATCCCAAAATATATAAGAAATTGCGAGAGGCAATCCGGTGTAAAAGACGTACTGGCCTACTTTGTAGGTAAATTTTTTTAATTTGTAAACAAACACACATTGAAACTTCGTTTTCCTTTACAGGCTTGTGAATATCGCTCCGCAATATTACGACATGAGCAACTTTCCGCAATGCGAGGCGAAACGAGTTTTGGACAGAATCATTGAAAAAAACAGAAAAGGACGATAAACACAGCGAAGACTCCGAAAGCAACTTTTGAACTTTTAGAAATCACGGTGACTTGCATTCGACAGTATCATTGAAAAATAACTGATTGTCGATTTGTAAATTTGGTTTTCCTTTTTTAAGTTGAGGATAATGGGTTTATATTTTAGTATCTTTGTAAAACTAGTGTTGCATCGCAAAACCAGTGTAGACATTATGATATTTTTTTTATAGGAAAGGTCATTATCGCAGGCATTACACCGCCCTGCAGGTCTTTTATGAATACCACTATCTAGACATTGATGTCTTCGTTTGGAAATACAGTGAAAGATATGTTACGCATGAAAGAACACACAAATATAAATTATAGCTAACATTTTGCATCACTTTCTGGAAAATTTAAGTTAAAGCTCATTAGGTATACCATAGGTAACAGTGTATGCTATTTCGAACTCTCAAAGGGAATAAAAATTTATTTGAAATAGGTAAATTCCCGTAAGTAGCAAAACGTTTAAACTTCGATGTCTTTTGGGTCCTTTGAGAGAGAAAGGAGCAAAAATAACCTTTCCCAGTGGATATACAGGAATAGCCTCGAGACCAACTAACAATGGGCCTAAATGAACAAAATCGCAGATGGAAATTCACTGTTGCCTTTATTTAAACCCTAAACTAATATGTCACACTTAGTCGTTTTATTAATATGAAAACTGACAATTATGCGTTATCATAATATTGTATGTTTTCTTTGGACATAATGAGTTTCTTGAACAACTTGATTTATTTATTTAATTGAGTGATCTGCCGTCATAGGAGGAATATAACAAAAGGAAAGATTTCTTTGTATCCATTATAAATTTCAAAATTACACTGAAACACCGGACATTAAGGACGTATTCTTTTGGGCGTCTTCTGAAAACGGTAAAGTTGGAATGCGTGTTTTTTTGGTAACCCCTACCGAAATTTAGAGACTTCCGAGATGAAAATTCATCCAACCTCAAAACGTGTTTTTTTGGTCATTCTTTTCTTGGTAGACTTCCGAGAGATTTTTGTCGTGTTTTTCTGGGCTCTTCTGAAAACGGTAGACTTCAGGCGCGTCGGAAACCTTCTGTCTTGAGCTGGTAGACTTCGCAAGGAGCCTCGTTTCCGAAAATATTTTTTAAAATAACAAAGTAACAATGCAATTATTTGTATCCTTGACAACAATGAAACAACAAGAAGACTTACCAAGTAAAATAAACGAACAGCCGGTAATGAATGTTTTCAATGAAAGCAGCAAACATTTATCACTTCCAAGACTTGATTGTCTTGCAGCTAAAAAAGCAAGCATGGCCTAGTGGTTAAGGCGCCGGACTCATAACCTCAAGGTCGTGGGTTCGAATCCCACCAAGGT
>JAYJMH010064770.1:0-11810 GCA_036873815.1 Phacellophora camtschatica | reverse complement strand
CACTATGAATACCAATTACACGGGCAGCCCCTGGAACATGTGAAATCAGCAAAGTACCTAGGAGTGACAATTCAGAGGGGCTTGAAATGGACAGCACATGTTAACACTGTCACTAGCAAAGCAAATAGAACCTTAGGTTTTCTTCGGCGTAACCTTTAAATTGGCTCACCAGCTATAAAAGAAAAAGCGTACAAATACTTTTTGCAAAAGCTCATTTCCATATGTACAGTATAATCTAGTGTTGATCAGCATAGCAGGTGACCATTCTTTTGGGAATAAATTCGTAGAATTTCTTATCACACAGTTTAAACAGTAGACTAGATGAAGATGATGAAGACGGTCTTACTGTTTTAAGACAAGAAATTGTGTTTTGCAACTTTAGTAAGAATTCAACGATTTCTTGTTCGTGGTGTTAGTTACGCTAGGCCTACAAGTTTCTATCTATTTAGTTTACCAGGTTTAAATAAAATAACGATGAACTTAAAGGGCTAGTAACACGTATTTTCTTTTATTTCATAAAATTGCAGTTTTCATGGTGCTGATAACATTTTAGCAGTTTCAAATTCTTTTTGAGCTCGTTTTTGTGCCAAAATAAGCGTTTAAAAGTGCATTTACACCATTTCTTGAAAAAAGTTGCGTCACTGAAAAAGATCTGGGTCGAGTCTCTGTGACGCAGATGCCGGAACCCAAGCACCTTCTTGTGTGCTTTAAGTAAATGCCAGACCGTTGCGTTATTGCAAATTTCTCAAATACGAAACGATTAGCACATTGTTCCGAAAATATTTCTCTTCACAAAATGCAATGACATGAAGTCAAAAAGCTGACCTCAAAGCAAAGGCCGTCAAAATTGTTCGTCAGTTCGTGCGTGTCTAGCTACTGAACGCGAACCCACAAAGAAAGGCCGTCAAAGAGCAAGACAAGACAACGAAAGGAGAGCAAAATTTTTACCCAAAGTCAGCAGCAACTCCTGAGCCTGGTTCCAAGGCAAGGTTCTGCGGAAATTCAAAATACAGTTTCGTTCAAATTCGTGAAATTAAACGCCGTTTCGTTGCAGTAAATTCACTTCACCGACTGAGATGTTTTCTCCTCCCACATGTCACGACGAAGACAAAATGGAAATTAAATCATGTCTAAATTTATAGTGAGTAGCTTTTGCTATGCGTGCAATTTTTTTAGAAATGTTAGAATTTAATCACTTGCTAGCGTTCTTAAATAAATCATAGCGTTCTTAAATTCTTTTATTCCTGAAAAAAGTTCCTTGTATTCCATAAAGAAGATTATTTGGATGAAAGTTTGATGATTTTTTTTATTTTACCAGCCCAGCAAAAACAACATTTGAAGTTTTCATATATGCATCATAATAAAATGTAACGTTTTGGGCATAAAAATACTCAATTTCAGATCTGAATCTAAATTTGAGAAATTTTCCAGTAGATGGTAAATATAAGTAAGGACTATCACAATGTAAATCTAACACTTATTTATTTCCTTATTGGGACAGATTTTAAAACTAATAACCATGGACACAGATGCAGGTTAAATAATATTGAAAGATACACAATAATTGGTGATTGTGATAGATGTTGGAAAAGCAGATGGATAGCAATGTGTCCAGTGAAAATGTTATATTAGGTCTATAAGCAGTGGTGACAATCAGATTTTATGTGAACTGATGACCCCTCAAACGATCTTGCAGAAATATCAATTTATGTAAAAACAAAGTATTTGACATCTCAATTTTAGCATTATGATATTATTTACATTGGTGTATGTTACATAAATATTGTAAATTATTTTAAAGTTATAGTCCTGGCAAATTTTAAGTAAATAATTTGCATCTTGTGCGGTATATTATCCAAAATTTTCATGTATGAATTCTGTCTTTTGATAATGAATTATAAGTTTTATAAGAACAGTTTTAAGAGCACAGATAAGATAGGTTATCAAACTATAATTTCAGCAATCCAAACATTTGGAAACATATTTTGAAAATTTAAATTATAACTGTGCACATGTGGTTAATGCAAGTAGTTATGCAATGAGTAAATTGACTTAGGCCATTGGCCTGTACGATGGTCTTTTTTTATTTAATCAGCATTAAAAAAATGCAACTCCAGGGGGCTTCCAGTAGTGTCACAGGCTAATGCTGTTCAAGGAATTGAAAATGAGAAAGATTGAAATATGTGAAAAATGTAATCTTTCTTTGTGTGGATATAAGGATAGCGCAGCATAACCCAAAACACCTGCAGCAAACCCCTTCGGCAATGGGAAGTGAATTTATCTAACAAAATATTGAAAATCCTTCCAGTGCCGATCTAGTCTGTTCTTGAAGGTGTGAAAATATCAAGAAGTTTTGCAAAAATCAGCAACTTAAATTTAATTCAGAATCTATATTAAATGCTAAATATGCAACAATAATTTTTACAAAACATTCTTGAAACCTGGATGGAGTTTAATCCTCCGAATATTTGCTTAATACCATAGCACAATAATTTTAACAATTTGAAAATCTTGAGTGTCCGCATTAATTCATTTTCTAAATGATTCACAAAAGCATATTTGATGGACAAGACCAGCTTGATAGATTCATATTTGAATGTTTTCAATATCATCCACTTACGTTTCAAACTGCATTTAAATTAAGAAGTATATATACAGGACTAAAATTGTTGGATGTGGCTGTTGAATCACAATGTAAGATTTGCATTCTTCTGGTGGAATTTGAAGTTATTCCTTCCAGCTGCATATGGCCAAAATATGTAGTACAGTAAACCTATCACAAACAATTAAAAGAGTCCTAAAAATCAAGCATAAATTGTATCTGCTTGAAACAAATCTATGATATTAAAGATAAGTCTTAGGCTAGTTACTGGTATCTGTTATCGTATTAAAATATTATATTAGGCCATGATAAAGCACTCATCAATTTTGACAACAACATAACGGCGTTGCAGTTGAGTTTTATCCTGGCCTCACTTTTGCAGTTGAGTTTTATCCTGGCCACAAAAATTGAGAATTGTGTTGCTTGAGCCATTGCTAATCAGCCAAAGGTTCATGTTCAGCCAAGTCAAATCAACTTCACCCTCGCCACAATTGTTCTTGGTTGAGTCGTTATGAATATGAAGTTTTCGCACGAAAAGGCCATCAAGTACAAGGCCATCTTCTCGTCTCCAATGGCAAACGGCGTTATTATCATTCAGCTCTTCCTCGAAACGTGTACTCTCCAGCCGCTGATACTTTACCAGACGATTCTTATAATTTAGAGTTATAACACAAGATCTGCCAACAACTCAGACAAACGAGTATTTGATGAAAATTTATTTTTTAGATGCAAAACATAAAAACTTCTTTACTTACTATCGTATGAGGCTGGCTCGACCTTGTCCTCGTAGTACCCGTTTTTCGTCGAGAGGTAGGGGTGTTTAACTCTTTCAAAATGGGTGAAATCGGAGTAACTTTTAAGTTTGGAAGAATTACCATAAAAAGAAATAAAAACACGCGTGTTACTAGCTGTTGGAGATAAAATAAAGCGCTTATAGGCCTAACTCGGTTATGGAAAATAAGTTCCAGAACTTAAAATTATTAGCATAATAACAAGCATTAATAGTTACGGGACTTTACGATTCAAATTGGCTAGGTAAACGGGAGAAAACTATTTAAAAACAAACATTGGTACCTCAACGTTGCTTGTTGCAGCTCCACAGTTGAAGCACAGTTCTTTGAAAAATGCCCGCCATTGCTGTTACGAACACAAATTCAGTTAAGATTGCTGCAAATTTCACCATACTGCGCATGCGTTCATGGTTCTCGAGGGGAATCCCTGGGGTTTTCAATCTTGGTAAGTTCGTATCCCAACAAAAAAAGCTTAAAAAAAACGAAATAAAACAACTAGAAAGAGAGAAAACAAAACAATATTCTAAAGAAAAAACCTGTGAATCTTTATGGATTTACATATAAAGTAAAAGTAACGGACTGATGATAGCAAATTACATATAATCTCTATAAAAAAAAAACAAAATAGATAGAAAATTTCATCAAAGAATGAAATTAAATTATGAAAGATTACACTCAAAATAATTAAAAAAGTGAGGAATTTTAATGAACAACTAAGAGACAATGAGCAAAGATTTAAAGGTGATAATAGAACAGTAACAACAAAATGGAAAAATAATTAAAAAATTGATTAACTTAATTCTTGAAATAAAACAAAAAACTGCAGTGAAAAATAGAAAAAGACTGAAGAAGAGAAAAAACTAGTACCGAACCAAAGAGCAAAACAAAATTCGAATCTTGACTGATTATAGAATAAAAATAATTAGATTTAATGTAAAAACAAATAAAGTATAGCTTTAAACGTTTTGCATGCCTGAAAAATTCATCAACTCAAAAGACCTCTTTAATACAATATCTTATCTAACTTGTATTAAATCATTTTTCTAAACATTCAAATCATAAATCATACAATTTGAAGTCATATGTAAAGCGTGATCTCAATTCATTTGTGAAATAACGGCAAAAGTATAACGACAATACTAGCTATAACAGAGGCAAATTTTCCAACTACAGTGAAATTGAAACACCAATCTCAAAGGACTTTTCCGATGAAAACAGTAAGACGCTTGCTTTGTTTTTTATAACTAATCGCTTTGAAAGTGTCTCAATTTCACTATTGTTGCTAAGTTGCAAAAGTTGCCTCTCTTCAATACTATGGTATCCCTGTCTGAAATTCAACATAAAGTCCATTCTGAGAAACTGGAAAACTGAAATATGAAAACGAAAACAAAGGCAAATTACAATACAATACCGCAGGGGGCATTGTGGCACATATAAACACTGCGGCAACTACATAGAAATACAAACAAAAAATAATACAAGCTGTTGGGATACCAATGCCCCATGCAATTTCCGAACACTAATGGTTCCGTGTTGGGCATGCTTTGCTCACTGTGTACATAATTATTGAATGGATGTGTTTATTTCATTATAAACGGCAAGTTGTCTTAACCATATTGTTTTTCAGTTAGAGGGAAATTACGAAAGAACATCTTAATGACAACGAGAATACAGAAATGACTGTAATTTTTTACTAGTAAATTTTCCTTCAAAAATAGGGTGCATTGTTATATACTCATGACTTTAATGAGGTCCCCTATTTTATATTATGAGTAGTTGCTTGTTGCAAGCTAGCTATATGCATGCATATATAATTTAGACTCAGATTGTAAAACGTTGAATCCTAAAAAGAGATGTTAATGTATTGGAAGCATTCGAAGAATTTGAAGCGTTCTGTACCACGAATAAGCTTCAGAGTTGCCGCAAGAAATATTGTATTCAGTTTAACAGTGAACCTTGACAAAATGAATTTGAGTAAAACTTCATTTAAAAGAGGGTAAAATCAACGATGTAGCAATGTTGGAATGCTGTGGTATCGGCCAAAAAAATATCATGGTATAAATCTTATCTTTAATACTTCTGACACGTTTGTGCCTTCAAGGCTGCATAGTGTAGCAAACAGATGCGTAAAAAGCAGCTACGTTCTAAGGAATCACAAGAGCAAAAAATCAAAAATCACCACACTTTGCCATTCTATGTTTGCTGGTTCTTCTCAAAGGATAAGAACCGATGTTAATTCTTCAACGCAGCGCATCTGGCTTTGCTGTTGTTCTTGTAATACTAATACGGAAAGGAAAAGGTTGCCAGTTTTACGGTTTGCCGGTAAAAAATCTAGGATGTCAAATATCTCGCCACCAAAGCGAGGTTATCAAAAACTGTAGCTTCAGTAAAATTAAAATCATCACTATCAAAGAGTCGTTTTGCTGTTCGGAAATAAGAACAATTGCATAATATGGTCAAAAATGTTGGAAGGTCAGTCATTGTAATTACAAGCAATTTTTTTATTGGAAATTAACTTTAAAAATAAATCGGTCAAGAGTGCCAAATGACTAATCGTTACTAATGACATCGCTACCAACCCATTGTTTTCTTCCTGGGAAAACTTTTAATGTTGGCAGGAAATGAATTAGCAATAGAAAAGAAGTTGGCATCTTCGTTTCCAATTAATCCAGGGACAATCAAATTGACGTACGATAATATGTACTCGCGGTCTTTGGAATATATTGGTAACCAGTTTGCAACACTGTAAGAACATAAAAATAATACAGGGGTTAATTTCTCTAGGCATAATATAATCAGTGGAAAAAACCGTTACAACTCTGAGAAGAATAGGTGCTTATGATACCCCAATTTTATCACACACAGGAGTAATTACGGACAACCAATAAAGAACGTCTAAATGAAGGTAGATTTTCGAGGCATCCACGGGCTCGTCAAAATCCAACCTCACTCTTTGAGTATTCTCGTCATGTTGTATCATTAAGCTTCATTTAATTATGATTTCTTGACACGTGAATGCTATTTATGTTTATATATGTTGTAAATTTTTATTAAAAATTTATTTTGAAACATTTTATGAAAATCGAGACGAAAAATGCGGCAATTGTCCTCCGGAACAACTTCCCCCGTAGACCTTATAAATTTTTAGGAATCCGGCTCGTGACATACATTGATAGGCCTGATGTGATGTCCTTCGTTCAGACTATTGGCCACCTTTGCTATGAGATTATCAACCCTTAACGTCTTGACATTATCAACTCATACTTCGGCAATAGTGGCCAATTTCGCGCACCTCTTTTTATAGTTGCGCCATTTTAGAACATTTTAACAAGTTTCGAGGGCAACATATATCATGAACCGCTCCAAAGTGATATATGTAGCCTTACCAGCAAATAGCCTATTTTTGGCAACATGCACTGGGTTATTATCAACCGCCAGTACGCCTGGAGATTATCAACTCCCCAGCACAAGTGCATGTTTTACTGTTTCAACCGAAAATGTCTAACTTTTCTAGATAAATGTTTCATTTGAGGTACGAATTACTAACCGGGGCAAGAGCTGCCAAAATCAACTCCTGAACCCTAAAAACCAGCATTTATTTTGTGTGATTCCTGCTTATAAATTCATTCCATTATTCAAATAGGAGAGTGAGGGCCAATCTATTGAGCAGGCATTGAATACACTACGGAAAACCTTACAAAGGAAAACTTTTATTTAGTAAACTGTTTAAATTCGTCTCTATTATTGCATTCAATACATTCATTGCCAGCTCCGGGATTCGCCTTCGTTCTCTGCGTCAGAAATCACTAAAGTCGGAGTAGAACGAATTAATTTAAAATTAAAGCATTTGGTTGAGATCCGAGATATTTTTAAAATTTAAAATTTTCACAAATAACATGCCAATTCGACCAAACAAAGTATCTCAACCTAGAGTAGAAAATTCATGAAAAAGAAAGAGAAATTTGAAAAGTAGAAAGAAAATATTATGACCAAAGCATAGTTAAAAACATCCACCAAGGCGACACATTGCAATAACACAAAAAACATTTTGATATTAATTACTTACCAATGGTACATTGCTGTTGGAAAGTGTTTGTAAAAATTCATGTTTCAGTAACTCGTGAGCTGTAGGTCTGGAACAAAGAAAAACAAAGCACATGATACATTGCAATTAGCAAATAGACAACTATTATAAAAAAGACAACAATTATAAAAAATATATCATATGTAGCTAAACTAATATTAAAACGTAATCTAATAGTAAACAAACTCTCAAATTAAAAAACGCTATTAAAAAATTTTAAACATTGAATAAATTATATCAAACAGGCTTAACTTAAAACAAGCTACGAATATTCATTAACATTTAACAGTTCTTGTTATATGGTATACAGAATAAGTCGAATTCAGCGCTAAAATTGCAACATTCATTTTTGATACAAGATACACAATATCCATCAGAAACCATACCTCAAAGCAGGATCCAAAGTCAAGCATCTTCGCAAAAATGACGCTAACGTCTTGTCGATTCCCTACAGTCAAAGTAAGAAAATACATATAAAGAATTGATTAATTTAGCTGTAAAGAAATGCTGCCCATATAACTGCAGCGCCTGCTGATATTAGTGCATGCAAATGCACATTTTAATTTGCATTTCTATATGAGACTTTCATAATTTATAATGCCACAGAGGGGTTGTCGGATAGATAAACAGCGTTCGAAAGCAAAGATATTAGCCGTCTGTGTTAAAAATAAATGTAACAAAGCTAACTTTCGTAGTTAAAAAACAATGTTACGGAAATTCGCTAAATCCACAGCAATTGACTTGAAATTGTTTTATAGGAAAGTTCTTTCCAATTGTACAACTAATCTGCCAAATCGCACATCCCGAGTATAAAAATGTGAAAAACAGATAAAACGATAAACATCTTAGGAGTCCCAAAAATGTCTCAGGTTTGCAAAGCTGCTATGAAGGAGCTTTAGTTTTGATAATTTTGTTTCTGCTAGATGTTGATGTAAGAGCTTGCAGCTTAAAGCTTGATATCTTGTTTTCCAAAACCAACCACCAGGAATAGTATTTTCTGAGCTATACTAAAGGAAAGCCAACGTTAACGGCTTTTTCAAAGCCATACAATGACAACCCGCATATAAGAACGCAATTTACAAAATTCAACATGAAAAGAATTAAGCTGAACGCATACTTCAACTTATTTCCCCAAAGGGTTGTAAACGAAAAGTGCAATTTGAGCTCAATTTTAATTAAAATACAATTATTCATAATCTCAAAAATGAAGGTATTTATATATGCAGGTTCTTAGCAGATGAAATTTCATATATTCGGGGTTTTGCTGTAAGGTCCTGTTTTGAGCAGATTTCATCAGCAGCAGCAAATCCTTAGTTTTGGTATCATCGAGTATAACACAGTTAATTTTAGGAAAATTTGGACAAACAAAGTATAAAACTACGGAAGTTATTAAAGAAACATTGATAATATTTGCTTTATAAACAACATACCTTAATTATAGAGTGTGCTCCGCTAAATTCTAAGATGTGCTCGAATGCATCTGGAGAGTCTTAAAATTAAAGGAAATAGACATAATTGCATTTGTTCGATTATTTCGGCAACTCGTAAAATAGCAAAAAAAAAAGTAAATTGGATTAAACATAGCAAGAACATTTTTTTGTTTTCGAGGTAAGTGGATCTCCCTATCAACAACTCTAATGAAAAATTTGAAAACTCATTCGTTTTCTGAAAATAGCACACACTTAAAATGAACTAACAAAAAATTATTTCTTAAAAAGAACAATTTTTCGTAAAACAATCTTTTGTAGAGTTTTCCAAATTATCAGTGTGCAAGATGAAAAGTCTGTGAAAAATTTAAACACTAGTGTAAAAGAAAGATTGCAATTAAAAAGGCAAGATAATGCCAAGCATCCTAAATTTCTCACAATGCAAACACAATAAGAAAATAGCCATTTGTAAACCGAGATTTATCACTCAGCACCATGAACCGGCACCCAAACATTCCTCATTCGGGAGCCCAATTCATTTTAAAGCTCGCCCATGGTTTACCTCAGCATCAAATGTACCTTAAAATTATAATTCATGGACTTCCGGAAGATTCAATAACTTGTATATCCAACAACATTTGGTGCAGTTATACAGTTCAGTGAGACACGTTATGGATGTTGGTGCATTTTTTAAATACAAATTTAGATCTATAACATAATCATGATGTAAAAAATTGCAATTAAAAGATAGCAAGGATTGCTTAACTTGACAAAACAATTAAACAAGCAAGGATTAAACAATGTCAACTTGACTACTGACTGCCAACTAAAAGATTTGATTTCGTATTCCAATGATATTAATGGCCTACATTGTCCTTTTCTCGTTGCAGAACACAATTTATGATCGTGCGCAATTTCAGTGTTTGTCGTTCTTTTTTATTTAAGATTTATGCTTAGCTACATACCCTCTGTATTGTCATTTTTGCCATTGCCTGTTGTAGGTATAGTTAACGTATTTGATAGTGATTTGTTCAGTTTTATTATGTGTTTGTATGGCAATTACAAAAGTAATAAATTTACTTTTATAATGATATTAAAAAAGGAAAAAACTACTGGGTGTAAAAAGTGATAACATTGCTACTATTCATTCCCAAGCAAATTACATATAAAGATGGTGTTGATAACTTCGTATATTTTACAATTATTTTGCACCCCATGCAACTCTATTACAAAGGTTGGAGTGGGAGTTTCCAACGATTTATTGCTGTTTTAGGCCATTGCGTCTTTACATATAAAGAATTGCGTGATGCCTGTTTTACGGTTGTTTTGCACCTCCTGCATCCCTTTTAAAAGTGTTTGGGGCTGTGTATATTTTACCTCGGTTCTTGGAACATTCTGCATTTCTTCCATGAAAAGGATTGTCATTATTTTAAAATTGATTATGTTTGCAATTTATTTTCTTTCTTTCATGTCAGTCGACATGTTTTTGGTCTGTTTAGTTTATGTATGGAAGCTCGGGCTTTACAATTAAGCTGTAATACAGCCCAAAATATCACCTGCGATATAATACCTCGAATTTCTCAAAGTAAAGAAAAGTATACGTGTAATTTTTATGATCCTGAACTTACTTTTTTGAAAAATTATCTAGGCCTTAACCGTGAGATTGAAATTACAATAATTTAACAAAATTCAAATTCGGAACTTCGTTGGTAAAGTGAAATTTTTAGAAAAATCCTAGAAACACAAACAAACAATTTTATCGTTACAATTGTTTTACCATTGATTCTAGCTTGAAATTCTCCTCTGTATCCGTGAAAAAATTATGTAAATAGCTGCAAAATAAATGCGCTCACCGCAGCTGAAATACAGATGTAACAATTTTTGAAAGATTTTTTCTGTCCTCATTTTGTCTGCACACCAAAGACCACCGAGCTAAGACAAAAGGAAATGGTATTAATTCAACGGGACCTTCAATCAAGAAAATACAGAAACAAATTTTTTATTAAAAATGGGGAATTAAAATCCTGCTGGCTTTTAAAGGCATAAAAATGTTTTAAGATTGGCTTTAACCACGCGCATACTTAATAATGCTGCTTCGTAAGTTTTATCATGTTCAAAATCCTAGCAACATTTTGACTGAAGTAGAAGACTCAATAAACAAATATTAGAAGCCTTCAAAGCCTCTTTAAATATGAAGGAAAGCTGTCATCCTGTAAGCTCACAAACGGTTAAACCATTACTCGGCTAGTTGATCCACAAAACCTAATCAAACAAGCAATAGACACAAAAATTAATTTTTAGTAACAACGCAAAACCAATATAACAATATTCGCCAATAACATTTTTAATTGATTGTATCGGTTTATAAGAGAAACAAATACAGATTTTCGGTCAAAAAAATAAAGGATTATTTCATTCATATACTGGGTGGCCAAAAAAGGTCCCCAAATTTGAAAAACTGTTGTAGGGAGATTTTTATTTTTAATTCTGGGTTTCAAATTTTTAATTCTGCAATTGAGAAAAAATTGTGAATGATATGGCGCTTAACTCCTCGCATCAAACAAAGAAAACAAGTTTGAGGCAATTGAATTCGACTATTAGTTTAATGTCGGTTTTAAGTCGTTGATGAAGGACGTTTCATATATCAAGTCAAGCAATCCACCTATTTCCAAGGCATTTTCGCAATATTTTGAACTGATTATAGAATTACTTTCTCGGTTGACAAAGATTTACTTTCCCGGTTGACAAAGCTCTGGCAATTTTCTAGAACTTGTTCTTTGATGCAATGATCTTATTTTCTTCTTAGGTTAGTAGTTTTCTTCTTAGGTTAGCATATAATATACCAATAAAATTAATTAAAAAAATTAAAACCAACATAAAAGGACCACTAACAAAGCTAATCAATA
>JAYJMH010064759.1:0-11810 GCA_036873815.1 Phacellophora camtschatica | reverse complement strand
TTTTTGGCGTTATAAAAAAAACTAAAACCCCCCCCCCCCCCCCCCCATCTAAAATGTCCAATTTCCACCTCTGGTTTTCGTAGTGTCCGAAATCCATGTCCGAGGAGGTTTAGATATCTGAAAACAGAAAAAAAAATAGTACTTCCCAATTTATGATAGATACTGATGAAGTTTTGTCTAATCATTTCATGATTTGCAAAAGTTAGTAAATGTTAGTCCAAATTATTTTTCAGTTGTTCTCCTCACTTGGGAGTAGGTTTTAGAGAGTGTCCTAAATTTTTGTCTGGGGAGGTTTGATTTTCTGAACACCAAAGAAAATGGTACCTCCCAATTTATAATAATGTTTTTTGAATGTTTGAGTGTCTAAATGAATGTCTGAATGTCTACGGGAATATCTATTTTCAGATAATGAACAACTTCGCTGATGATGGGCCTAGCCTCAGTTAATCCTGGTGTAATTGGTTGTTTCTTTCCAAAACAACTGATTCTTTCGTCGCTTTTGGTTGTTAGAAACTTATTTAGGTTTAAATAGTCATTCTGTACTTCTTTACGCTTTTTTTCGCACGTCATATGCAAGAACGGTCAGTATCAAGGCATTCTGCTCCAAGTAAATGGACGCTATTTTCATGATACCATGTGAGAGTTTAACGCATGCGCAAAAAGGTTGAATTTTCTGTATTTGAAATATATTTCTGTATTTGGAATATATTTCTGCATTTGAAATGTATTTGTGTATTTGAAAATTATTTCTGTATTTGAAAAAGACGTTTTTTTAAAAATATATTTCTGTATTTAAAATATGCTTCCGTATTTGAAAAAGATTAAAAAAAAAAAAGCACTAAAAAAAAGATTTATTTCTGTGCTTGAAAAAGATTTCTGAAAAAAGATTTCTGAAATTATTAGAAATGAAATTTAAGGAATCATCACTTGAAACTGAAACTTGAGTTACTTAATGTATTTATCAAAATGAACCTCGAAATGCCCCGCAACCACAGGGAGCAGTCTACCATCTAACTTTGGTAGAGATGCGTGTCCGAGGAAAACTTGAGCTGACCAAATAATATAGTGCAAGTAGATACCACGCAAACTCAAAAATATAACAGTGCGGCGCCTATCATGGTGCACTTTTGCTGCCTAAAACGTATTTTATTTACATTTATAAGCTATTTCTTAAAATTGAACGCAAAAATGTTATATTTCGATTTTTAGAGCCAAAAGTATAATTTATATGAAGCATTTTTAGACCAAAAAATATATTTTTGGAATCGAAATCCCAGACCGAAAAATCTGGGACATGCCTCCCTACCGAAATCCGGTGGTGCTGTCCCCCTGGGACCACAACTACAACTTGTGCTGTTTATTTTGAGCTCTTCGTTCAATTATAATAACACAATTACAGGAGATCTTTATCTTTTAAATTAGACATCACGCTTCAGGCTTCATTTTGTAGTGTCTGAATGATAAAAATGTCTCTTATCTGGCTGGATTTAACTGAAATCGTTGTTGTGGGCAAATGTAACCGAAACGTTCTGATTTCTTTATGCATCAGTACTGCACGCAGACTAATGCAATGCAGCAGCCAAGAATAAAGGCTGGACACATTTCCCCCCAGCTTCTCCACCCCAATTTGTTCGTTTAACTTTAAAACATAAGGCCACGTGCTGTTTAACATTTTGAATTGGTAGTTTAAATAATACTGCTATAATAAAAGAGAAAAGATTTCATTATTAAGACACTAAAACCAACCACTACTACATCCTTAAAAAATATTGCTATAATAAAAGAGGACATTAAAACCAACCACTACTGCATCCTTGACTGGCTCTTATGTATTTTTACTAGAAAAGAAGTAACCAATTTGAAGAGATCGTTAATTGCTCCAGCAGATTAGCATGAAAGATTGCATTTTTTCCTTAGTTACATTAAATTTGAAGGATAGAACGGAATTTATATCCTTCTCTTTTCTCAGTCAATGAAAGGCTTAGGAATTTCATAAATAAAGTTTCATTTATAGATTGCAACGTTAAAATTGCGTTTGCAATTTTGTTCAACAAGTCAATGATTCTTTTCTGGTTCTTAAAAATTTGAAAGATTTACTTCTTTTTGCTGTTTGCTGTGAATAAGCTTGCTGTTCATTTGATTCACATTACACTCGCAGACAAAGCAGTAATCCTGGCATGACCCCCTGACAAAGATTTATCACACTCGGGCTGTATGTACCCAAGAAAGTCAGTTGTCGGTGTTGGCTATTGCAGATGGTTGCAAGTTGCAAGATACACCAACTTCATGGAAGAACCAAAGAAAAATCCGAATTCGGAAATGTTTTCCGTTTCCCGAAACGATCATATCGAAATGAGCAAGAAGGACACTTTCGTGGCAGAAATCAATAACATTGAAGTTGGAGTTAAAAGAAAACTGGCGAGAAGAAAACAAGATATTCTCCTCTGTGTGGTCGTTTTGTTGTTTCTTGCTTTGAGCGTAACTGTAATCGTACTTATAGTGCGTTCGTCGGAAAGCAAGAAAAAATTCGAGGAAATATGTTTGTCTAAAGACTGCGTGGCTGTAGCTGCTAAAATTATACAGACGGCGAATCTGTCGGTGAACCCTTGCGAAGACTTCTATGAATATTCGTGCGGAGGTTGGAAAGCGAATAATTTTCTGCCAGAAAGTAAGTCTCAATGGGATGGATTTATCAGTCTCGATGAAAAAATTTCCAACGTGATGAAAAGAGCTCTTGAATCGAAGGCATTGACGCAAAAACATAAAGCTGGTGGTGCGGTTTCAAAATTGCTGAAATTTTATCGATCATGCAGGAATGAAACTCACTTAGAAAAGCTAGATGGCGAGCCCTTGAAGGATTTATTAGCAAAGCTTGGCTCGTGGCCCTTGCTGAACGATTCGTGGAGTGAAAACGGTTGGGAAATCGAGGATGCATTTGTTATGAACCATGGTGTATTTTTCAGCTATTACCATTTGGAAAGGCCTGCTCCTGTCTTCAATTCTTACATCAAAGTTGATGACAAGGATTCAAAATCACATGTCATCTCAGTGAGTTTCAAGTTTTTAAATTCTTTTTCTTTTGGTCACAGGTAAGCCAGGCAGTCTATCAAGGGTTTCTTGCATAGCCAATAAAAATGTCAAATAAAAAATATGTAATTATTTACAGAGTGTTTATTTTGCCTTGATTTATCACTGATGTCATTCTTATTTTTCTGCACGCACACAACAATGTTACACTGTTACGTTGTTGTTTCATTCTGCCATAGTCAATGAATGAATGAGTCTTAGGTTGCAACGGATGACTTTGTGCTAAACAAGTTTTAGCACATTTGTACTCCGTCGATTGTTTGTTAATTCTGAGCATGTGAAACAACGTAAATTTGTAGCAAATTTATCGACGAAAATGATTTTAATTTTGTCATGAAACCCACACCTCAAAGTTGTGTTTAAATGCCGCAAATCATTCAGGGTAAATTTGAGTAAAAAGTAATTTGAATCTTTGCCGCGTCTCTCAAAGTTCACCGTATCTTCCATCCTTCCGAGGTCGGTAAAATGAGTACCAGCTCTTGTTGGAGTTTGTGGTTCGTTATGTATAACCCGTGACCGTCCCCTGCTGGAAACAAGTCACCCCGAGACTTTTCCAGTAACGTTACATCAAAGATAATTAGATACGATCACTCACTCAATTAACCGCGTTCACATTAGTATTTCAAGAAGAAAGAACAATGGAAATTTTTGCTGGCAAAGCATTTTTCTAAAACGAAGCAAATGTTATGTAGCCAACTTTTTGATATATACTGGTTAGACCAAAGTTTAACCACAGTTAATACCCCCCGAAAGAAGTTTGGTTTCTGATAATATGGTCACGTGTTTCTTAGGCGTTCATGCTCGTCAGGCTGGTTGCATTCTAGCATACTGTTATTTTTGCCTGGCGTACCGGATGCTAACTATATGTCAACCTCTTTAATCTTTTCCTGCCCTTTCCTGGCTTTTTCAAACCTCATTTTCGCAGAATTCTCTGGAACAGGTGCATTGGTCTTTTGCCGAAAATGTTTTTCTGGTGCCAATCACCGAATTTAATTAATAGTGTTCTTCAATCATTAGGGCTGATGCACAAACGCCCAATTCCTGAAAGGGGGTTTTGGCTGGCTCGGTTATTAGGGGAGTATTAACTATGATTAACTTGTTGACGTTCAGCAATTCAATTCAATAGCCACAAAGCGGTTACTAGTGTAACCAGTTTGGAGGAGGGTTCATGGCAATTTCTTCTCTAGAAGTATACCTGTGTACACCAGTGCCTATGTACACCAGTGCCTGTGTACACCAGTGCCTGTGTACCAGCCCGGTACCAGGTTTCGTAGGTGCTAAGAATGTTTTAGCAAATTGGATTGGTCAAGGCCCGCGTACCTTGTAGCAATATTTAAATTGAAGAGAGTTTCAGAGTTTGCTATCGCTCTAACATACGACTCATAGCATTCGAGTATAAAAGCTGGCCTTTTTTGACGAAACTCGTTCTCAAAAATGACGAATCCTAAAATGCCAACTGAACTCAAGTGCAATTCCAAAAACGCCAATCAATAGTTGTCTAGTGGTCCGCAAAATCCGAAAATTGAGCCTCGATCTTACAGGAATGAAAATAATCCAATCACAGACGAAACAATTGTCATTTAATCACAATGCAGCGCTGTGATTGACCAGATTTTGATCCCAAATGCCATCAGACTAACCTCGACGTATCACTAGAGTCCCTGTTTGGCTGCGTTCTTTGGAATTCAGTTCAGTACAGTTTATTCTTTAAATTCCATTACCACAAGGTAATGTACTATTTACAGCACAAATATCTTAAATACATTAAAAAATAATCAACATAAATATAACAACACATATGCTACTATAAAGTTTCAAAGAATACAAATTACAATTATTGATGAATATATAAAAAGTTAATTTGCATGTAAAGGAATTATTAAGGAGGAGCTCTCTAAGTAGTTAAACTATAATGAGAAGAGATTTGGCGTATAGATAAGATCGACCGTTGACCGAGATGACAGCTAATATACCTTTTTTAAATAAAGTCGTTCTGTTGTGTTACAGGACTAGACTCGTTTTCAACATTGATGAAATTCCGATGAGTACAAACAACGTTTAAACTTCAATATCTTTTTGGTCCTTTGGGGCGGAAGAGACGAGAATAACCATTCCCAGTCGAAATATCCGAATAGCCTCGAGACCATGTTCTATTTCCGAAAAGGTCTGTCTGCCAAAGAAAGCAGGGAAACAAGGACTCGTGTCTCGTATAATTAAAAAATAGACACGAACCTCGCGCCAACATTAGAAATAATTTTTGGAGATTCGAATAGACAATTTTCTAAATTTTAATAGGATGTGAATAATAAATAATCACACCAAAAATATGGAGCAAGGTACTAGATTAGATACGTTCTCTTAAATGAAGAACTAAAGTTAATTAAGAACTATACCTAATAAAGAACGAGAAATATTTTTCATATATCTGGGGACACCCTGTGTCCTTAGACTGGCTACACCAGATGCTTTGTTGCTATTGAATTGAATTTCTAAACGCCAACAGCCGACTGATAATTTTACAAAAAAAAATTGGACAAGCAGAATTTAAAGTTTTAAGAAAAATTTTATCAGCCAATTCTCTTGAATTGCCCGTCGCTAGTTGCCGTTTAGCAATTCAATTCAGTGGGCACAAAACGAGTGGTGTGGGTGGCCAGTCTGTTGTGTCCTTATCTCTGATGTGACCTGGGATCGTCCTTAGAACGAGTTTGAGCATAGTCATAAGAAATACTGTTTTTCTTATGACTATTGTTTGAGCAATAGCACTCAGATGAGTTTGAGCAGATAACGGTGCGGAGAGTCTACTTTAATTATGAGTTAATTTGTTTGTCAACTGATTTCGCTGGCAGGTGTCAGTACTGGCCTGTTCGTAAAGCCAAAATTTTTGCATTTTGAATTTTGGGAGATTTTAATAACACACGTAGCCTGACGTTAGATACATGCTGCAAACGCAGTCAAACGAAGTCTTGTTGTGTCAAATTAAAATCCAATTTTTTACCCTAAACAAGGCATGCCAATACAACGAGTAGTTCAGGACAAACTTGAAGCTTAAATGTCTCAATACCGATCCCGAATGCCGTGTTCCTTGAATGGCGTGCTCCGTGTTTTTCCACCGACTGTTCTTTCAATCGCCGTGCAAAAAACCCTCGCAAACCCTGATCTCTACCACACTTTTCACAAAATCGTTTGTTACTTCGTATTTTCACTCCCGGATAAATTTCTAATTCACGGCCAAATCATTTGTAAGTTTCAGTTTTCAGGGGGGTGTACAGTGCATACAAACCAACTTAATTTAAAAGATAACAAGCGTTGAAATATTTGAATTCAATAGAAAGCTTTGTCTACATTTAACTCCTCAAAATATGGCCCTTCCGCGGGGGCGCGTGGGGGAGGGTCACTTTGAATAAATAGTTTGGCTTTAGACACATTCTCCTTTGGAGGGCTCTTTTTTCTACCGTCAAAACGAATAATTAACCACACTAAACTTTATATTGACAATCAAGTTTCTATTGCATACAATAGTGAAAAAATCCTTTAGGAACAGCTGCGGAGGAGCGTGCCCCAAATTCTGACGACCTCCACACTCACACTGACACACGCTGACACGCTGACACAAAATTGATTTTCTTTCGGTAAAATGTACACGAAGAAGACAGGTCGTAAATTCGATAATACCTGTATAAAGCTATTTGTGTACTTTACTGTGTCTATTAGATTTAAATGTTTACGATTGCGTTTTTGGTTCTGCCGTTTTTGGTTTTTGTTTGGTTCATTCAGAGTTTTTACAGAATGACGTCTTTTGATTGATATGAAGTTTTTGCATGGTTCTCCACTGTTTTTGAGAAACTGTCAAAGTTGTGTTTTGCTGTGCTCATTGTCAAATTGTCTGCTTTCTATAATAATCATAATAATCATAATCATATTTTGAGAAATTGATTTGACACAACAAAACTTCAGGACCTCCTAATATTTGCCAAATAAGTTGAAAGTTAAGGACAATTTTTAATATCTAATCCAACATTTAAACATTTTGCATAAATTCGTGTCCATGTTTAGAGAATTTACTGCCTTTGCAGACCTATACCCATGTATTTGGGTATACCCCACCCCACCCCCACCCCATCTTCGGGTGAAAGCAGTAAACTTTTAAGATTTAACAGGGAGACTTTATAGTAAAATTGCTAATGCAATTGCAGTACTAGAACAGTTTGAAATTCAGCTGCTGCCTCTAGATAAGCCATTAAGCTTCAAAACTACAACTCGCCACAAACATTTAAATTCTACTTTTGCGAGTTAATAAAAATTAGCGTTAACTTGTGAAATTTGGAGCAAAGCGGTGACCGTTTTTCTATCTGATTGTGCTTTAATCATATGAAGCTGGCTGAATATTTGATTTGCTTAGAAGGACCAGAGTCGGGAAAACATTACGGGCATACGGTCACTGACCGGAAGAAAGTTGAAGAAAACGAAAGGAAATTGTGTGCCACGCCCAAACTGCGCCTATTTCTACTGTTTAACGAGGAAGGTTTCTAAACAACAAACTTAACGCTCGGAGGAAGTTTGATTTCCTTCATGCTGTTTCTTTGACAAGGACTATCTTTGAAAGAAGAAACCCAAAGCAAATGCAGAATTAATTGTTTTACTTAAAAATTTACCGGGTGCCCCAACAACTTTCAAACCAATCTACTATCTTTGCGCGTTATGCATGGGCATTGCGTAACGTGAGTTGTTGTTCTTCCCTGTGTCCATGTACCTGTGAAAGCTAGTATTTCCTCCCTTGTATCCCTGTGCGCAGTAAACTCTCTCTCTCTCTAGACTCACTACATAAGTTTCCTGTACTTTTGCTCTTTGTTGTTGTAGTTTTCGCTCTTTTGCGATAGCCTCGTTTCTGTATTTTCTTATTGATTTCTGTCTATTCTCCCACAAGAGCCACATTTGTTTGTTTCGTATTTTGCATCAATATGAGTTTCGCGCGCTTTGTGGCCTTAGTGTTATGACTAACCCAGAAAATTGTATTGCTTTCGAGATTAAATAGTTTGTTTCATGTATTAGTTACTTAATTAATATTCTTCCGAAGAAACTTTTGGTAAACAGTTTTACATCATGTGCGTCAATGGTTGTTTACGCCACGAATTTAGTTAGAGTATATATTCTGCTTTCGAGTTTAGTGAAGTTAACTTCATTTCATTAGAGTGTTTCAATTTCGTTAGAGTATACTCGGTGCTTGAAAAGGACTCGGGTAAATCTCGAATTGTTGGAATTATCATATACGTTTGAAAAAGCTGTGCGCGCTTTATTGTGTCGAACTAAAGAATATACCGCTCGTATTCTGCGGAAATCGGGAATCCGATTTGCAGTAACTCGAACTCGGACTTGCTCCAAGTCTATTTCGTTTCGTTGATCAATAAAAAATAGATCGCTGCGGAGGAAAATACGAGGTCACTACGAGGTCGCTACTCCGCAGGGTTTTTTCCTCCGCAGTTACATATTTTTACTGATTAATGAAATCATATGAAATAAACTTGGAGCAAGTCTACTTAAACTAGCTTTGATCATAGTTAATGACTATGCTTTGATGCATCTTGCCATGCTGTTCTGAATAGTGATCGAATTCTTGTTGCTCATTCAATATTATGTTATATTCATACCTAATTTTAGTGTGCAGTGGTAAAGAGAAACTGTGCAGTGATAAACAGTAAAAACGTGCAGCAATAAATCATCCAGAGAAAAACCCTTTTTTTTATTGCGGAAACAGTTCTTGTCATGGATTGTTTTAGAGGGCGTTGTTGCATTTTAAACAAATCTAAAATGAGTAGTCTATAAAATTTCTGCGGGAAGTACCCAAGACCCCATATGACTTTCCCTGCAATCAAAATGTGCAATGGTAAGAATTTCTTAACATTTGGTAGGGAGTATACTCCTATTAATCACAACTGATATGTTTTTAGGTGGAATTACAAAATTAGTGAAAACTCTAGCTCAAAAGTAGGGTTTTTATGATGTAATTATGTCACCATTTGTTCGTGTGACCAAAATAACAATTGTTTCTAAGCTTAATTGTATTTGTTTCAATTTATGTTTACCATTGTTATAAAAAGAACCCCGCATTTGCCATAATGTAACATTCTGTAATATAACTTTAGAATATCTCCAAGTAATTCTCATGCCAGCAAACCTATACAGACTTCTGTGGTGAATACGCCATATAGGAGTGGGTGGGTTATTCTGCTGGCAGGAGTAGGTTATTAAGCTGGTGTGGGAAGTACGCCATACATGGGTATGGGTTATCCTGCTGGTGTTGTGGGTTATTATCTTATGTTGGTGGGATAGCATGGGTTATTATGCTTGCCGTAGTGGATACGCCATACATGGGTATGGGTTATCCTGATGGTGTTGTGGGTTATTATCTTATGCTGGTGTGATGGCATGGGTTATTATGCTTGCCGTGGTGGATACGCCATACATGGGTATGGGTTGTCCTGTTGGTGTTGTGGGTTATTATCTTATGATGGTGTGATGGCATGGGTTATTATGCTTGCCGTGGTGGATACGCCATACAGCATAAAAACCCACCCCTACCAGCATAATAACCCACCCCTACCAGCATAATAACCCACCCTTGCATGTCGTATCCACCACAGTAGTGCGTATAGATTCGCTAGTATGATGCTAATAAACAAAATATATATGGTATTCACAGGCAGTCCATAGACAGTTCATACAAATACACCTGTTTAGATTACATAACAATATTACAGGCAACAACATTGAATTTCGGTGATTTTTCAAACGTGATTTATCGCCAACAGGAGATCATCATTTTATCACTTTTGCTTAGCTTCAGCTCAATCTCCATCTTGAATGTACAATCTGATTCCGAAAAGGTTGATTTCGTCTCTTACCTTGAAGCGCTTCCTGATGAACGGGTTCTCGTTAGTACTTATCTAGTAGGCCAGCTATAGCACCAGCTATACCGCCAAACATCTACAGTAAATTCGAAATACCACAAGTTTAATTTTATGAAGCAAAGCGCTGGAACAGAAGCGATTTTGCCTGATCTTTAGAAGTCGGCAAAAGTCAACCAAAACTATATTTTTTGCTATTTTTGATCCCATTTTAAGAAAGCCGGCAATTTGTCTTTTTGGTTTTAGGCCAAAATCTGCTGCCGAATTTTGGGTGTGTCCTTTTCGTCGGAGATGTCGAATTTTCCTCCCCCGCAGAAAAGTTTTCCTCTGCAAAATCAAAGTTTCTTATAAACTCAAATAGACCTGTCATTTTGCTAATTGTTATGTAGAAATAAAATTACCGGGTGTCCCAAAAATATTGTAACAGGTTTGATCAAGGCTAGTGCCAAGAATATCGCTCAAATTCGTAAAACAAATTTTGTTTGAGTAATCCTCGATGGTTAACTTAAAATGAAATTCTGGTTTGTTGATATTGGTTGTTTGAAAATTGAGATAGTAAAATTTAAGTACAAATTTGCCTCCCACTCAAAACCGGATGATTTTAGTCTACGCTTTAAGAGTCGTATTGCTTGATTTTCTGAATCACGGTGGTGTTACAGACAACACACTTTGTTCTTGAAAGCAATTGTAACAAGTTTGATCAAGGCCAGTGCTAAGAATATCGCTCAAATTCGTCAAAAAGTTTTGTTTTAAGTATTCCACGATAGTTAACTTAAAATGAAAATCTGGTTTGTTGATATTGGTTGTTTGAGAATTGAGATAGTAACATTTAAAGTTCAAACGATTAAAATCTTTGGAAACTAAAATTGCTGTTTTATTTTGGTATGTTTTTGGTAAAAATGCTGAAAGAGAGAAGCACTTCTTAGAGGCTGCATCCATAAATAATCGTTTAATTTTCAGTTTTTGGATTTCTATCTGAGTGTGTTTCCAAGTACCCTGGGCACCAGGCTTTCATGAAATTCCTTTTTTTTTACTGAAATTCTGGAATCCAGTGTAGTTTCCAAGCAACATTAAATTTATTTCGTAAAAGGCTATGGTTTAGGAGATCCAAAAACACGGTTTAGACCAAAATCTAGACCTGTGGTTTGTAGCTGTAAACAAATTTGAACTCATAATCAATACATCGATACTCGATGCACAGATATTTACAAACTATGTGTCAATTTCGAAGTTGACTACCAGGAACTATTTTAAAACTTGTTTCGAATAAATTTGAGTAAAACTCGCTGCGCTAGCCTTGATCAAAGCTGTTACCTTTTCAGGGAGGCCCGGTATAAATTTTAATAGCAGTTGCGGTAGGTTTCACAGGAACTGTCATGACAAACGGTTTCCTTGTTGGTCATCAGATCATGTTGCGGATTGAGGAGCCTGGTGCTCTAAGACAAAAGAACAATGGCTTTCTTTACAATAAATTCTTTCTTTTTAAATTATGGAGGCTTTTCAGCCTCTTTGGCTCTAACTTCTAACGGCATGGTTTTAACTGGTTCTAAGTGGCCATCTATTTAGAGCGTACGGACCTGGGGAGAGATGGTGGGGCAAACTGAAAGCGTACATAATCTACAGTATTGTTGTTTTTGACTTTTTGTATTGTTCTTTTGCGTACAAGGAAGAGAGGTTATAAAAGCTAGTTAAAAAAAGTTAGCAAATTATAAAAAAGCTTAGTTTGTACCAAATCTGTAATTGAGCCACAGGAGGCCCAATCGCGGAATATTTGCTCAAAAAATTGAATATAAATGAAATTCTTACCGCAAATGGTTGATT